>LOJH01004517.1:20097-33084 GCA_001685095.1 Ellobius talpinus | reverse complement strand
ATGTATGTATGTATGTATGTATGTATGTATGTATGTATGTATGTATGAATGAGAAACATACACAAGGCACTCATCCTTTCACGTAGTCTCACTTCTAATGCAGCTGACTATACAGACTGCAGGATGGCTTCGGACAGAAAGCTTCCACCTACTCCAGAAACGGTCATCGAGTAGATGAGGAGGTCATGCGAGGGGACCAGTGAGAACGACAGCCTCATCTGGTCACTGTGATGTTAGCTAACACTAGACAGTGGAGGGAAAGGCCTGTGGTAAACTGCAAGCTGGTCCCTTAAGTAAGGAGAAAGAGCATAGTTGGATAAGCAGCTAGCAGACCCGTCAAGGACACCTGCAATGTCAGACAAGCAATGCCTGTCAGAACTAATGACCAGGAGTCAAAGATGGGCAAAGCAAGTCAGAGACAGGCAGAAGAGGGCCTCAAATTGTGACCACTCCCTCCCTACCTGAGCATATATGTGTGTCCATGATCATCATCATGGGCTCTGCACTGGCTCAGCTTATGGTATGCTCAGAGCATTAACCAATCTAGATAGAAATTTTCTTTGTCTAGTTTGTGCCATGAGAAGAAAAGAGCAAGCAGGAAAGCAAGCAAGCAAGCAGCAAGTGTGCACCCCTAGACAGTCATCTCAATGAATTTCCCTCCCTTGCATCCCCTTAGAGCTAATCCAACCTTTCTTGGGTGGCCTTTTGAGCTGTGCTTGCTACCCAGAGCTCTGCTCTCTGCAATCTTTCTTCTTTAAGCTTCTCTCTATAATACTACCTTGTAAACTTGCTCTTCTTACTTTCTGTGAATTTCATTCTTAGACTTTGGGAGGTAAGGACTCATGCCACTGACTCAAATAAGTTTTGTGTGACCCTGAGCATTCCAGGACTCTTCACACCTGAGTAGTGCATGCCTGAGTAGTGCACACCTGAAGCAGAATGTCTCCTTCACACTTGAAGACAGCCCTTCTCCCTCCTTCATTATGACCTAATAGTTTGGGGCAAATACTTCCCCTTTGTCTTAATTTACTGATTTTTGCTTTCCTTGGCCTTTTAGCTAAGATAAATTATGCTGCTCTTTATCGATGCTATAGATGAGGCTCTGAGTCCAAAGGTGCTCTCACTGAAACTTCTAGGATCAGGTGTTCAAGAACAACAAAAAAAAAAGGATTAGGGACACACATGGATATTGATAGAAACGGAAACAGTATTAAGTAAGAGAAAAGCACTCCCCAGAATGGAAGTGGGCTAGAGAGGAAGGAAACATCTTTCTAGGTCATTTGCATATACAGCACCTGCCTTCTAAAGATCCCGAGGTTGTGCTTCCCAGCCTACTCTGTCATTCTTTCATAATGATCTTACTTCCTCTTCCCTCCCCCACTCTCCTACCACACTGATAATGACCTAGTAATATTAGTTAACAGGAATATGAAGGTGAGAAAGGATAGGGAAGAGTGTGACATAAGTCAGTTTTGTTTTTATAATGGTGGGGGAAGAGAAGTCAAATGTCAAAAACTGTAAACAGTGATTTGTCTTTTAAAAATATACCTTCTAGTGCTGGGCAGTGGTGGTGCACAGCTTTGACCCCAGCACTCAGGAGGCAGAGTTCAAGGCCAGCCTGGTCTACAGAGCAAGTTCCCAGGACAGCCACGGCTACACCTGTCTAGAAGAAAATGTGTGTGTGTGTGTGTGTGTGTGTGTGTGTGTGTGTACCTCTGCTCTTTTGCAAAGAGAAGTCAGCTGGCCTTGAATCCTTCCTTGCTCCCCAACGACAGCATGTTCCATTGAAAAAACTTGTTCACAGCAGCACCAGTGCTGGATGAAGGTCCTCCACCCTGCTCCCTTCCACCTCGTTGACTTTTCCTGTAGCGTTTCATTACCCATGTGTTAGGATAATTTGTGAGAATGGTGCATGTTGCCTTCCGCAGAGCATCCCCTCCCCTTCCCGTCCTTTTCCTGTACAATCCTCTCTCCCATGTTTGCTCAGTGCTGCCGGCCTCAGCAGTGAAAAGTTCCTTCCATCACTGCCCAGGCTTTCTTCCCTGCATGGCCTCTTCCTATCTGCCAAGTCAGTACTGGATAATCAAGGCCCCGGTTCTTACCTTCATGCCTTAAAAACAAACAAATGATGAGAAAGTTAGCCTCTGCTCCCTACACAACAGACTCTTCCCTCCCCCAGGTTTTAACTAAACATCCTAAAACTAGAATGGAAGGAAGACAGACAAGGAATACCCAAAAAGGGAAAGTCTTGCTAGATGTTAGACTGTTTGACTTCTTTTTTTAAAGATTTATTTATTAAGCATACAATGTACTGCTGGCAAGGAAGGCACCAGGTCTCGTTACAGATGGTTGTGAGCCACCATGTGGTTGCTGGGAATTGAGCTCGGGACCTCTGGAAGAGCAGTCAGTGCTCTTACCCTCTGAGCCATCTCTCCAGCTCCCAACTGTTCGACTTTTTATATTTATTATTTTATGTGTATGAGTTTTGCCTGCATGTATATCTGTGCATCTCTTTCAAGCCTGGCTCATGAAGAAGCTAGAAGACGGCAGCAATGCCCTGGAACTGGATTCACAAATGGTTGTAAGCAGCCTACTGGTGCTCAGGATCAAATCCAGGTTCTCTCAGAAAGAACAGCAAGTGCTCTTGACTACTGAACCATTTCTCCAGCCTCTAACTTCTCAATCTTTTTTTCTGGATCGAACCCAAGGCCTTGCACTTGCTAGGAAGCACTCTACCACTGAGCTAAATCCCTAACCACCAACTTCTCGATTTTTAAATTGAAAAAAAAAACAACTAAAAACTAAAAGTAGTGTAACAGTCACATTCAATATGTGTTATTAATTCCAGGGATTGTATGACTACTTGCGTGTGCACAAACATGTGTCTGAGATCAACCTCAGGTGTCTTCATCAGATGCCGGTCACCTTGTTTTTTGAAACAGGGTTTCTTCATTGTCCTGGGGCTCACTGCTCAGGCAAGGCTGACTGAGGGACCCTGAGGCCTCTACCTCCCCAGTACAAGGATCACAAGAACACATCACCACAACAGTGTTTGGGGGTTTTGTTGTTGCTGTTTGTTTGTATTTTTTGTTTGGTTTTGTTTTTAGGTGGGCTCTGTAGATCAAACTCAGGTCTTCATGTTTGTAGGGAAAACACTTCACCAACCTAAGTATCCCCAGTCCCGAGGATAAATCAAACATTTACCCGTGATTTTTTTTTATCTGAAAAAGAGGGGGATCTTAGTTGGCCCTATGACATTGCCACATCCCAGTACCCCACCCGTAGGCTGAGAGATGGATTCAATAAGTAGCTCAAGATGCTTCACATAGTCTTCTAGATATGCACTCGTAGTTCGCTCCTTGAACTAAAGGAAGCTGAAGGAGTTAGGTCATCACCTGGAAACTCGTCCCTCCTGGGGAGCAGAACCGGAGTTAGAACCATAGGCACTTGACCAGCACCAGGGCGGCTTCTGTTTCTCGTTCCCTCTCTTCTTGGTGGAATTCAAATAAATGATAAGGACTGATTCGTAATAGGCAAAAAGACAAATATTGAAACTCATGGGTTGGGCACATATTTCATAGCTTCTTAGGTTTTCTATTGCTGTAAAGAGACACCATGACGGGCTGGAGAGATGGCTCAGCGGTTAAAGAGCATTGACTGCTCTTCCAGAGGTCCTGAGTTCAATTCCCAGCAACCACATGGTGGCTTACAGCCATCTGTAATGAGAGCTGGTGCCCTCTTCTGGCCTGCAGGCAGGATACTGTATAAAAAAAAAAGAAAGAAAGAAAGAAAAAAAGAAGCAATAAAAAAAGAGACACCATGACTACAGAAACTCTTATACAGAAAAACATTTAGTTGGGGATAGCTTACATTTCAGAGGTTTAGTCCACTATTGTCATGGCAGATGACATGGCAGCATGTAGACAGACTTGGTGCCTGGGGAAGGAGATGAGAGTTCTGCATCTTGATCTGCAGGCAGCAGAAGCAACTGTGTGCCACACTGAGTGTAACGAGCATAGAGGACCTCAAAGTCCACCCCACAGTGACCCACATCCTCCAACAAAGCCACACCTCCCAATAGTGCCATTTCCTCTGTGGTCATTTTCTTACAAACCACCACAACAGCCCTCAGTGACATGTATTCTTGTTACTTACAATGCACTTCTTTGTGTTTCTTTTCGCATTTTTTTCTAACTGTGTAGATGTTCACTGGGATGTAGAGATCTTGGATTCAAGTAAGTGCTTGTTTGAAGGGCTAAGTTAATCTAGGTGTGTGGTATTTTATTTGAAAGTTTTTACAATAAAGTGATTTTCATTAAAAATTAAAATGGGCTGGAGAGATGGCTCAGTGGTTAAGAGCATCGGCTGTTCTTCCAGAGGACCTGGGTTCAATTCCCAGCAACCACATGGCAGCTTACAACTGCTTGTAACTCCAGGATCCAACACCCTCAGACAGGCATACATTCAGGCAAAAAAATAAACAACAACAAACAAAATGCACATAAAACAAAAGTAAACAAATCATTTTTTAAAAATTTAAAGTTAAAAATTCTGACAGTGTCTCCCTGTGCACAGTACCCCAGCTGGAAGGCAACTTGCTATGTAGATCAGGCTGGCCTGGAACTTAAAATAACCCTTCTGCCTCTGCCTCCCAAGAACTGGAATTACAAGTGTAGACCACTATGCCTGACTTCTTAAGGCTTTGTGGGTGTTTCGTTTTGCTTTGAAAGAAATCCATCTTTGCATTTCCATTCGTTGCTGACATATTACAACTTGAAGTTTAAGAAACCATAAATTAAAAAAGTAATATTAATTGTTAACACATATATGGTATTTCCTTCTGCTAAGTTCTATTCTGAGCACTTCACGAACGTAACGAATTTAATTGCTATGACAATCCTATGACTCTGCAGCTATTATTACCTTTTCTACAGATCAGGACATTGGCAAAAAGTTGTTCTCAAGATCCTGCAGTTTGATACATTTTTTTAAATTTAATTTATTTTACATCCTGGCCACAGTTCCCCCCTTCTCACTCCCCACTCCCCCACAATCCCCCCCATGCCTTTCCACCACCACCCCCATCCACTCCTCTGTTTCTGTTCAGAAGGGGCCAGGCCTCCCATGGATATCAACAAAGCAAGGCATATCAAGTTGTAGTAAGACTAAGCTCCTCCCCTTGTATTAAGGGGACAAGACAATCCAGTATGAGGAATAGGGTCCCCAAAGCCTGCCAAAGCATCAGGGACAGCAAGTAGACCAATACATGTTAAGGACCTAGATCAGCCCTAGGCAGGCTCCCTGATTGTTGGTTCAGACTCTGTAAGCTCCTATGAGCCAGATTAGTTGATTCTGTGGGTTTTCTTGTGATGTTCTTGACTCCTTTGGCTCCTATGGAGTCCTTCCTCCTTCTCTTCTGCAGGATTCCCCGAGTTCGGCACCCCATATTTGACTGTGGATCTCTGTGGGCTCTGTGGGTCTCCGTGGATTCCCGTAGATCTCTGTGGTCTCTGCAGTTGGATAGATTCTTACCCTTGAATATGAGAATGGTTTATCCTTTGTTCTCAAATCTGAATTATAGGCAGGATAAATTTGGTGACATTTTTAAAAATAATACAGAGTTGGCAAAATGACTCGGGATAAAGACACTTGCCATGCATGCCCTGAGTCCGATACCTGGAACCCATGTAAAGGTCGAAGGGGGACCAGCTTCACAGGCTGTCCTCTGACTTTTCGTGTGTGCCATGGCACACACATCCACGCACACACCATCCATTCACATAATCACACGTTAATATTTGAAAGGATATGGAATTCTGCTCTATGATTTGAGAGTCACTAAGAGTCTGTGTCTCACTGCATTCTGACACATGTCAAATGACCCAGAAGACAAGTCAGTTTCATTGATATGCATAGACTAAACTGAAAATGTTTTTATTAGAAGGAAATAAGTATTATTGACATTAATTTTTATTACTGGTCTCTAACCCCCCACTTCCAGGCTGGCCTTTTTTGTTTTTATTTTTGATTTTCAAGGCACGGTTTCTCTGTGTAATAACCTTGGCTGTCCCTGAACTTGTTCTATAGAGCTCGAAATGACAGAAATCTGCCTCCCAAGTGCTGGGATTAAAGGTACGTGTCACCACACCTGGCTCAAGGTAGGCCATTTTGTCCTCACTTGCTCAGTGAGGAAACTGATGTTCTGAGTCTTCGCTGCCATTTGCTGCCTATATCAGATTAATTAGTCACCTAGCAGCAGAGTCCTGTGTAATGGAACACAAGATAAGGAAACTTCCATCAAAGGAGGCTAGAGAGACACACTATACAACTCAGTAAAAGACCAGGTCACCAAGTGACTGGGTGAGCACTGTGGTCACCTCCCATGGGCTTCTCTACCCAAGCCCCACTTTTTATCTGGTCCCTTTTCCTCTTGAGCCACACAGACATAAACAACAAAAGTTCAGACAGTCACAGGGATCCAGAGCAAGGCTGCACACCTACGCCACCCTAGGGCAATTGGCACCTCGCCAGACGTGTTTGGCACGAACACCGACAAACGCAGCCTCAGCCCAGCTGGTATGTTGAGTGAAGGGAATAAAATCGCAGGAACTTTGTGCGGCCATGCTCGCTGCTGTGAGGTGGAAAAGTAGTAAAGCCAATTTGCCAAATGTACCAAATGAGGCAGATTCAGGACAGAAAAGGGTAAAATGGGTGTCCATAAAGTGTAAATGTATCATTGACTCCAGAGGTGGAGCTAATTTCATGCCCTTGGTTGTTTCTGCTTCCTCAAACTGGACCAAAGTGACTTTCTGATATCTGTATTCTGCAGCATCCTAAGTAACTAAGGAGCCAGGGTCCAAGAAAGACCTGGAAGGCAGGGGTCATGACACAGACACTGCTGTCTGCTCCTCCTCCCAACCGCATTGGGGACCGATGCAGGGTCTGCAGTGTGCTGACACGCATGCCTGCCTGTGGCTATGCTCCAGCAGTGCCGCTTGCTTCTTAGCACAGACAGAACCTACTAGCAGTGAGAGAGCTGTGCTGTCCAAATAGAGCTCCCTCCATTTAATAGAATTAGAGTAAGAAGTGCATCCTCTTCATCATGCACTCAAGTGTCCCACGCCACACAAGGCCTAGCAGCTCAGCGGCACAGTGCACAGGCCTCGCCGTCAGCGGAGGGAGCTCTGTCAGGAACACTGGTTTGGAGACGCCTACATTTAAGAAGAGGCATGAGGGCTGGAGGGAGAGCTTGAAACTAAACGCGCTTGCTGCTCTTGCGGAGGACTGAGTTCGGGTCCCACCACCCATACTGCCTACCACTGCTCAACTCCAGCTCTGATGGTCTCCTCTGGCGTCCACAGTCACCTGCATGCCTGTGAACATATGTACAAACAGACAGACACCAAAATAAAAGGCCTTTTAAAATAAAAGGAACATGAATATCCTGAAATATTTTATATTCTGTGCCAAAGGCAAAAGAAATGAGGTGTTGTGTTTTTGAGCATCTTTTGATTTTCTTTGAAAAGTTGACGTTACAGAAGCACTACGGTGTAGCTGTGCACTAACTGACTGAGGACCACAAACTCTTACTCTGTGCCATAACTTAAGAAGTGGATAATGTGGTGGTCCTGAGGCTGATGCCCTCTAAACCCACGGTGGAGTTCCGAGCCTACTGGGAGGTGCTAAAGACACGGCAGTGTCTATGGGACCTTTGGGAGGGGTTTAGGCTTATGTTTGAGTACTGATGGCTTCGTAAGACGAGAGGAAGGAACCAGGAAACACAATCTATGTCCTCTTGTCTCTTCCCATGTAGAGAACCCTGCCATCAAGAAGGCTATCTTCTCAACTGGATGCTCTTGGCCGGAATATGAGACAAAATAGATATATCACCCTCCCCCATACTTCCCCTCCTCATGGCCGAGAGTTTGCTTTGTGGACCAGGCTGGTCTCAAACCTGTGGCAGTTCTTGTGCCTCCTGCTCCCGAGTGCTGAAATTAGGTGTGTATTATCACGTTCAGCTAAAAACCCTTTTCTTTAAGCCGTCCCCAGCCTGTGGTATTGTGTTATTAGTAACGGGGTATGAATTAATAGAGATGGCTTTCTAAGAATTACTAGTAAAACCAACAAAAAGGAAGGGAAAAGGGGTAAAGTAAAAGAGAGAAAAAGGGAGGGGGAGAGGGAGAGAGAGACGGTGTGGGGTGGGGGGAAAGTCACTTTTTGGTTTATATGTGTGCCCGTGCGCACAGGTGTGGAGGCCAGAGATGGACCTTGGGTGTGGTTTCTCTGGCACCATAGGATCTTGCTCTTCGAGACCGGGTCCCATGCTGACCGGAAACTTGCACAGTAGGCTATCCTGACTGGCCAGGAGGCCCCAGTGATTTCCTCTCTCCCCCTCCCCAGCCCTGGGATTACAAATAAGCCCTCCCCTGCCCAGCTTTTTTATATGAGTTCTAGGGTTCAGACTCACACTTATATAGCAGGCATTCTCTCATGGGCCCTGCGAAATCACTTTAAAGAAAGAAAATTGCTTTCTTCTCAGAGTGAAATTTAACTCATTATTTTAACAAATTCACAAAATGAACGTGCCCCTCAGAAGGCATAATTCAGTCTGCAAGGCCAGGAATGTCATCTCAACTGTGGAAATCCAAGAACCAGGCCCAGTTTCCTCAGAAAGCAAATTGTGTATTTGACTTCCCTTATTCTAACTTGCCCACAAAGCAACTTTCTGATTGTAATGGGGCTTCCCAAACCACTTGTGTGGGGGGAGATTCCACATTAATGCAAATGTTCTAGTTCCTTCGCTAACTGTAAACAAATCTGTGATGTGAGGCTTGTGTGTTCATGGTGCTATGAGTTTGGTTAATGTGAACCTCGTCACAGAGCAGATTCAATCCTGTTTGTTGACAAAAATCGGGTGTTCGAACCTACAAGGCAATAAGCCGGGTCCTAATTAACTCCTATAATTTCAGCTCGGTCAGGCCCATGGCAGATGCCCAAAGACCTCCCCACCAACTCCCTGACCTGTCTCAGGGACATATGCTCAAATTAGTCTTTCCTAATATAGCAGCAGGAGGGGAAATGAGATTCTAGATGTATTCTGAAAGGTCCTAATAATAATAAGAACATAACAACAGGGAGGGACTGTCAGATCCATGGGTTCACTAAAATGGATGGTACCGCGTGCATTCCAGCTACTCAGGAGGCTAAGACTGAGACTTGCTGAGCCCAGACATGTGAGGCCAGCTGGGATAACATAGCTTTAACCAGAAGAAGGCAGAAGAGGAGGAAAAGGGGAGGAGGGAGAAAGAGGAAGGAACCTTCCCAGATCAGCAGCAGAGGGAAATGCTGGGGAACAAACCCCTCAACCTTCATAAGGAAGGTGTTTGCTGAAACCTGACTTGCTGATAGAGTCGGAGAGCCCATGTTTTAGGTTTGTATGTGTTTGTATATGGAAGCTAGATGAAAATGTCAGGAGCAGGCCACCTTGAATCTCTGAGACCGCTTTCTCACTGGCTTTGGACGCGCCAAGCAGGCAGTGAGCCTCTCTCTCCAGCCCGCATCATTATACCCTCCTTTAAAAAACAAAACAAAATAAATAAATAGATAAATAAACAAAAAATGGAGTCTGGAAATAGAGCTCAAGTTCTCACGCTTGGAAGGCAAGTACTCTACCGACTGAACAAACTTCTCAGGCCCATTTTAAATATTTTGAAACTCACTATGTTTCCCAGGCTGGCCACAAACTTTTGAGCTCCTCTCCCAGACCTCAGCTTCCTGAGTAGCAGAGAGAACAGGTGTGCACAACCACACCCAGCTAAAACCTGATGTTTTTAAGTAGTGTTTCATCTAGATGTCCCCCCACCCTACCCCACTCCACCCCTACAAAAACACCTATCGAGTTTCCAATGCAACATCTTTCAAAATGCGATTTTCCCAGAATCCCTCAAGGAACACATTAAAAATATGAATTTCTAACCGGGCAGTGATGACACACACCTTTAATCCCAGCACTTGGGAGGCAGAGGCAGGCGGATCTCTATGAGTTCGAGGCCAGCCTGGTCTACAAAAGCTAGTGTCAGGACAGGCTCTAAAGCTACAGAGAAAACCTGTGTGTGGGGGAGAATAAACAAACAAACAAAAAATGAATTCCTAGCATGCCAAAACTTCCAGATTAGAACCTCCGGGGTCAGGATGCAGGAATCCACCCTTCTAGGCTCCAGGTACCTTTCTGCCCCTAAGCTGGAGAGACTCAGCACTAAGTAAAGGGTGAAGAAAAGGCAGAGAAAGTTCTCTTCCTGCAGTCAGCTGGAGGAGGCCTAAGCACAGGTCCTGCAGACAGAGACAGACTTACCTGAGGCTATGGGCAGCTCTACCTCCTGCTTCTGCTGAAGTTAAGTCGCCCCAACAGCAATCTGTTACACTTGTTCACAGAACTGGAAAGTCAAGTCAAAAGAGAATATTCATTTTCCCCTGCTCCACTAGCTTACCTCCCTCACAGCAGCCAAGCTGCCCCAACCTTTTCTTGGAGTAGAAATGTTCCAGAGATATGAATATTTCCCCAAATACTATTGAAACTCTTTCCTAAACAAGTCCATAGAAAAATAAAGAACAAGCCGAGAGTGTGGTGGTGCAGGCCTTTAATCCCAGCACTCAGGAGGCAGAGGCAGGTGAATCTCTTGAGTTTGAGGCAGCTGCAGCCTGGTCTACAGAGTGAGTTCCAAGACAGCTAGGGTTACACAGGGAAACCCTGTCTCGAAAAACCAAAACTAAAACAAACATAAAAAAGTGTTCAAGCTAAGCTAAGCATAAAAAGATAAGAATAGAACAAGGTTGTGAGGTTCAACCACGGGTGTAATGTGATCATCAAAGCGGCACTCTTGGGCTGTGGTATATTTGCCTAGCATATGTGACACCCTGGGTTTGGCTCCAGTATAGAAAAGAGGGGGAGAAGGGAAAGATAAAACTTTTTTTTTCCTACGTGTTTTCTAACATGGAAAAAAAAGGAAAATCGTATTCATATTGTTGTTTGGTAAGTGAAATGTGAGTAGAAAAATCAAGAAAATATAAAGGCTGGGCAGATATCTCAGTGGGTAAGAGTGGTTTTCTGTTCACATACAAGGGTCTGAGTTCCGATCTCAGCACCGTCTAAAATCTCAGATGTGGCCACTCACATTTCTGTAAACCCAGGGCTGGGTGATGGGGACAGGAGGGTCAATGGGGCTTGCTGGCCACCTCCAGGTTCAGTGATAAACCCTGTCTCAAAGGGATGAAATGGAGAGTGACCAAGCACAATACAGACTTCTTCCTCTGACTTCTGTATCTGTACACACGTGTGTATACACCGCATGCATACACGCACTCACATAAACTGATCAGTTAATATGAAAAAAAATCTTGCTAATAATAAATCAGCATTTTTCTCATCCCCGTTGACTCAGTAGTTTTAGAATTTATCCTAACAAAGTTAGTGGACAAGTAACACCGGCATGGTTTCCCCACAGAAAATCAGAGATGTGCTCATACAGAACACATCACTCTCAATGTTCGAAACTCCTCCTCTAACAGAAACCACCCTGACCACAGTCTCTTGGTGAGTAAAGAATGACATCCTGAACCATAGGATGACCAGCCTGCACTTTTTCTGACCCAGAGAGCCTGGCTAAATGGCTGTGTTCAGCCAACCAGACTTTCTCTTAATGAGCTAATCATAAAAGACAGTTAACTGGAATTGGTCTCTCTTTTCTTTATGCATATGCGTATTCATATGAGTCTGCACTCTTGTGGGTACACGTGTGAGCATATGCACACAGAGGCCAGAGGTTAACTTCAGCATCATTCTTCAGGAGCTGGACAGGGCTGGCTGCCCAGGGACCCACCTGTCTCCTACTCTCCAGTGGTGAGACCCGAAATCCTGACATTTATATATGGGTGCTGGGCGTGGAACTCCACCCTCATGCTTGTTTAGCGTGCACTTCACCCTCTAAGCTGTCTCCCTAGCCTGAAGCCTACCTTTTTAATAAATAACTTGTATATTTGCTAATATACAAGTAAAATACTCACCCAGTCAGTAAAATAGTTACTTGTAAATGTGCCTACTATGTGTGTAAAATTTACCGGAGAAAGTATTAACAGCACTGTGGTTTTACCCATCTACTTCTCCATCTCTTATTAGCAGTAGTGTGTGCTCAGCTTATGCCTTCAATGGACAGTATGGGAAATGGTAGGACAATGAGGTTAACTGTCCTGGATTTTTACACTCACTCAAATTAGCCTCTGCAGGAAATGAATATTGGTTCTGTACTCAAATCAGAAGCTCAATTGCTAATGAACAAATTTCTTTGCACAGGTAATATAGATTTTGAAGAAACCACATGGGCTCATTAAAAGTTAATAAAAATGTGAAATTAATACCCTGAATTTCCCTCAGCCAGTTTGTTGATTTTGAAATAAATCAGCCTGTCAAACAAAGCTCTATATAATGTTTACTTCATGTGTTTCGGTACCCCTCTCTTGGAGGGACAAGGGACAGGCATTCAGTGTTCAACGCTTAAATATCTGACATATTCAAAAATAGAATAAACACTACACCGCCATAATTTTAAGAACGTGGAGAACTTGCTAATAGATGTTAACATTTACTTAGCTGTAAACAATTGTCTGTATTGAGGAACACTCCTAGGGCCATTCATGAAATACACACAGTAGAGATCACGCCCAGCCAAAGTAAATAGAAAAGAAGTGTCCAGCCCCCAACAGGCCTCTGCGACCTCACCAGCAGTGCCACACCTGCTCAGGGTCCCTTGTGACCTCTTCCTTTACTTGAAGCTCCTCTGCTGTCCCTCTTCAAGTCTGCCTTCTTGCTTCCAGAAAATACCAACTACCAGAAACATGCCATTGGTCAGCTGTGTCAAACCTCTGCCTTTCTGGATTGGCGCGTGCATGCCTCTGTGTGTGTGTGTGTGTGTGTGTGTGTGTGTGTGTGTGTGT
>LOJH01004515.1:19579-34460 GCA_001685095.1 Ellobius talpinus | reverse complement strand
GAGGAAATCCAGAGAATCATTAGGTCATATTTCAGAAACCTGTACTCCACAAAACGGGAAAACCTAAAAGAAATGAACAATTTTCTAGATAAGTACCACATACCAAAATTAAATCAAGACCAGGTAAGCAAATTAAATAGACCTATAATTGCTAAGGAAATAGAACAGTAATCAAAAATCTCCCAACCAAAAGGAAAAAAATGCTCAGCATATGGTTACAGCACAGAATTCTACCAGAATTTCTAAAAAGAGCTAATACCAGTACTCCTCAAATTGTTTCACACAATAGAAACAAAAGGAACATTGCCAGACTCTTTACGAGGCTACAGTTACCCTGATACCCAAACCTCGCAAAAGACACAACTAAGAATTACAGACCAATCTCATGAACACTGCTACAAAAATACTCAATAAAATACTGGCAAACTAAATCCAAGAACACATCAGAAAAATCATCCACCATGACCAAGTAGGCTTCATCCCCGAGATGCAGGAATGGTTCAACATACAAAAATCCATCTATGTAATCCACCATATAAACAAACTGAAAGAAAAAAAATTACATGATTATCTCACTAGATGCTAAAAAGCCTTCGACAAAATTCAACACCCCTAAATGAGACTGACACGCTTCCTACTGCGCTAAGAAGGCACTAACACCCCTAAATGATAAAGCTCTTGGAGAGATCAGTGATACAAGGAACATACCTAATCACAATAAAGACAATATGCATCAAGCCGACAGCCAACATCAAACTAAATGGAGAGAAAACTTAAAGCGATTCCCCTGAAATGAGGAACAACACAAGGTTGTCCACTCTCTCCATATCTATTCAATATAGTACTTGAGGTCCTAGCTAGAGCAATAAGACAACAAAAGGAGATCAAGGGGATATAAATCAAAAGAAGTAGTCAGACTTTCACTATTTGCTGGTGATATGATAGTAGATATAAGTGGCCCCAAAAATTCTACCAAGGAACTCATAACTGATAAACACCTTCGTAATATAGCAGAATAGAACATTAACTCAAAATTAACAAAAATATAAATAGCCCTCTATAAACAGGTGATAAATGGGCTGAGAAAGAAATCAGAGAAGCATCACCCTTTACAATAGCCACAATAACAAAAAAAATCTTGGAGTAACTCTAACTGTGCTTTTGAATAGGTAGGATTAACATAGAAAAATGGCACTCTTATCAAAAGCAATCTACAGATTCAAAGCAATACCCATCAAAATCCCATCAAAATTCTTCACAGACTTTGAAAGAACAATACTCAACTTCATATGGATGAACAACAACAAAAAAGCTCAGGATAGCCAATACAGTCCTGTATAACAAAGGAACTTCTAGAGGTATTGTCATCCCTGTCTTCAAACTCTAATATAAAGCTATAATAATGAAAACAGCTTGGTATAGGCATAAAAACAGACAGGAGAACCAATGGAATTGAATCAAAGACCTGGATATCAAACCACACACTACGAACACCATGTATGTCTCTCTTAGGGTCATCTCTGTTGTCCAGGTTCTCTGGGGTTGTGGACTATAGGCTGGTTATTCTTTGCTTTATGTCTAATATCCTCTTATGAGTGAGTACATATGATGTTTGTCTTTTTGGGTCTAGGTTACCTTACTCAGCATGCTTTTTTCTAGTTCCATTCATTTGCCTGCAAATTTCAAGATGTCATTATTTTTACTGCTGCGTAGTAATCCATTGTATAAATATACTACATTTCCCTTATCCATTCTTTGGTTGAGAGGCATTTAGGTTGTTTCCAGGTTCTGCTATTATGAATAATGCTGCTATTAACATAGTTGTGTAAATGTCCTTGTGATCATCTTTTGGGTATATGCCATAAAGTGGTTTTGCTGGGTCTTGAGGTAGATTGATTCCTAATTTTCTGAGAAACCACCATACTGATTTCAAAAGTGACTGTACAAGTTTGCACTCCCACCAGCAATGCAGGAGTGTTCCCCCTTACCTCACATCCTCTCCAGCGTAAGTTGTCATCAGTGTTTTGATCTTAACCATTCTTACAGGTGTAAGATGGTATCTCAGATTTGTTTTGATTTGCAGTTCTTTGAAGGATAAGGAAGTTGAACATTTCTTTAAATGTCTTTCAGCCATATGAGATTCCTCTGTTGAGAGTTCTCTGTTTCAGTCTGTACCCCAGTTTTTATTGGATTATTTGTTCTTTTGATGTCTAGCTTCTTGAGTTCTTTGTATATTTTGGAGATCAGTCCTCTGTCAGATGTGGGGTTGGTAAAGATATTTTCCTAATCTGTGGGCTGCTGTTTTGTCTTGTTGACCATGTCTTTTGCTTTACAGAAGCTCTCTGTTTTAGGAGGTCCCATTTATTAATTATTACTCTCAGTGTCTGTACTACTGGAGTTATATTTAGGGAATGGTCTCCGGCAACATTGCGTTCAATACTACTTTCTACTGTTTTTGCTTTTTCATAACTGCAATTTTGAATCTGCTATGAATCATAACATAAACTTCTGTGTTTTCTGATGATCTTAGGTGACCCCTGTGAAAAGGTCATTCAAGCCCCAAGAGGGGTCATGACCCACAGGTTAAAAACCACTGCCCTAGGGGGTCAACCCACACGCAACTGCTACCTAGCTCCTAATCAACAGAGGGCATTCTTTGCTTGTTCTAGCCATCTTCCAAGAAGCTGAGTCCTCTGGGTGTGACTTATCCTCCATTTTCACCCATTAGCCGGGTAAGACATTCTTAGCCACCCTGGTCTCCTTTAATAACCCGATGACTGAACTGGGCCCACCTGGAAAATTTAGGGTTGTCCCCCCAAAGTCAGCTGAGCAGATATATTAATATCTCTTGCAATAGAGCATATTGTAGGATTCACCCCAAAGTTAGGCCATGACTCTACTCCCAGAAACCAAGTCAAATGAGATTAACCAAGGAGGTTTGAGACATGACCAAACAAGGTTGACTCTCTCAGCCTGTGGACAGAATGTCTGTTCCAGTAGACATGTGGTACAGAAGCCCACCACAGGTCACAGGGGATGCTCCACAGGCCAAAGTGTCAGGATCAGGCGATGACAGATACATAATGCAGTGTGCACAGATCAGTAAGGCAATCTCATGTATGGGCAGATAATGTTTTACCAAGGGCCTCTGGGTAAGTGGGAATCTTGAGGAAAATGGTGAAGAGTTCCCTGGGAAAACACCCATGAAAGAGAAGCTGTGAAGGGAGGAGACAGCCTAGGAAGTGGACTTCCAAGGAGTTAGAGCCAATTCCCCTCAAATTAGTCCACAAAATAGAAACGGAACATTGCCCAATTCATTTTATGAGGTCAGTTACCCTGATACCCAAATATTATAAAGACCTGGCAAACAAAGCATCACAGACCAATTCCCCTTAAGAACACAGATGCAAAAATACACAACACAAATATTTGCAAACCCAATCCAAGAACCCATCAAAAAGAACATCCACCATGATCAAGTAGGTTTCTTCCCAGAGAGACAGAGATGGTTTAAACATAATACTCGCTTATTCCTGTTGGTTTCGATATGTATCAGTGACTATAACTGTAAACCCTCTGGCACCCCTACTCTCCTTGCCTACAATTTTAGCTTGGGGTTGTTATGAATATACCTTTTCACCTCAATGTTTAAAGCCTGATTGTTCGACATATGTGAGCTGATAATGTAGGTCCACCATACAAACAGACTGAAAGACAAAACCTACATGATCATCTCATTAGTAGAAAACGCCTTTGCCGAAATCCAACACCCCTTCATGATAAAAGTTCTGGAGAGATTAGGAATGCAAGGGGCGTGCCTCAACATAAAAATCAGTAGCCTTCCTACATACAGATGAGAAAGAAATAGATGGAGAAAGAAATCAGAAAAGCACCTTTCACAGCAGCCTCAAAAAATATAAAATATCTTGGAATATCTCTAAACAAGTAAGTAAAAGACTTGTATGATAAAAATGTAAAGTCACTGAAGAAAAAAATTGAAGATGCCAGAATATAGAAAAATTTTCAGTTCTCATGGATCAGTAAGATTAATAGAGTGAAAATGGCCATCCAACCGAAAGTAATCTTCAGATACAAGGCAATCCCCATTAAAATCCCAACACAATTCTTCACAGATCTTAAAGGAACAGTTTTCAGCTCCATATGGAAACACACATACACAAACAAAACAAAACGCCCAGAATAGCTAAAACAATCTGAAATGAGAAAGAACTGCTAAAGGCATCAACATCCCAGAGTTGTACCACAGAGCTATAGCAATAAAAACAGCATAGTACTGGCACAAAAACAGACGTGTTGATCAATGGAATCAAACTGAAGACCCAGAAATAAATTCACACACCTGTGGACAACCGTTTTTGTTGCTGTTGTTTCTTTGTTTTTATATACGTCAGAAATAAACACTGGAACAAAGACAGCATCTTCAACCAATGGTGCTGGTCTAATGGGATGTCAGCCTATAGAAGAGTGCAAATAGATCCATACTTACTGCTCTGCACCAAGTAAACCCCAAATGGATCAAAATCCCAACATTAAGCCAGATACACTGAACCTAGTACAAGAGAAAGTGGGAAATAACCTTGAACTCATTGGTACAGGAAAAGACTTTCTGAACATAACACTATAAGCATAGGCACTAAGATCAACATTTAATAAATGAGATCTCATGAAACTGAGAAGCTTCCGTAAGGCAAAGGATACTGTTGTTCAGACAAAGAAGTAGCAAAAGATCTTCACCAACCCCACATCTGACAGGGCTAATATTCAAAATATATAAAGAATTCAAGAAACTAGATAAATATCAGGAAAATAAATAACCCAATTTAAAAATGGGGTTCAGGGGGAGGGGAAATGGGGGTACATATTTAAACAGAATCTTCAATAGAGGAAATTCCAATGACTGAGAAACAATTGTTCGACATCCTTAGACATCAGGGAAATGCTGTTTGAGATTTCATTTTGCACCTGTCAGAACGGCTAAGATCAACAGAATAAGTGACAGCTCATGCTGGTGAGGATGTGGAGTAAGGGGAACACTCATCCATCGCTGGCGGGAGTGCAAACTTGTGCAGCCACTGTGGAAATCAGTGTGGTGGCTCCTCAGGAGGATGGGAATCCATCTTCTATCTCAAGACCCAGCTATTCTACTCTTGGATATATATCCAAAGGATGCTTCAGCCTACTACAGAGACACTTGCTCAACCATGTTCACTGCTACTCTATTCATAGCCAGAAACTACAAACAACCTAGATACCCAGCAATGGATGAATG
This sequence comes from Ellobius talpinus, assembly GCA_001685095.1. Lineage (NCBI taxonomy): Eukaryota > Metazoa > Chordata > Mammalia > Rodentia > Cricetidae > Ellobius > Ellobius talpinus. Next base: position 29,170 of record LOJH01004515.1, on the reverse strand, counting down.
GATAAAGAAAATGTGGTACCTTTACACAATGGAGTTTTACTCGGCCATTAAAAAAATGATGAAATTTGCAGGCAAATGAATGGAACTAGAAAAAAGCATCCAAAGCAAAGTAACCCAGATCCAGCAATACAAATATGGCATATGTTCTCTGATATGTAGATATTAGTGTTAAGTCAATGATGATCATAGAGCCACAGAGGGGAGATAGAAGGGATTAGAGGAAGCATATCTCATTAGAAAAGGGAAACAACATGGATTCATGTGGCTGGAAGTGGGGCTGGAATGGGAGAATCAAGTGGGGAGGGGAAGGAAGAGGGGTTTTGGGAGGGGATACAGGAAGAGACAGCAAAAATTAAGGGGCACTTAAGGAGTAGTGTGGAAACAATACACTAGCAACTTCCTAAAATATATACGTATAAAGTTGATCTAAATGGAATCACCCAATAATGGGGGAGACAGAACCCCAACTGGCCATCTCTTGTCATCCAGTGAAGCTTCTTGTGCTGGGCTTGGGCTACATCTGATTGAGTTGTTGGCCAAAGGAGCCACATGGGAATCCCCAAACCACCCAGACCGCTGCCAAAACTATATAGGATGTTCTCCACAAACTGATAGCAAGGCCCCATTGCAGGAGAAAGCACCTATATTGAACTTGGAGATACTGAGCTGGTGCCTACATAGAGCCTTCACCCCTAAGTTCCAGCATCTTTGGTACAGGAATGCACTCCATCCACTCTCAAAAGAGAAACAGAAACACCAATGCAGTCACAAACCCTTTATCTACAGTGGTGTCCTGCCTGCAAGATAAGCTAGCGCATGATGACACGAACCGTGTAGGAGCAACCGACCAATAACTCATTTGACTTAAGGACCACTCGATGAGATGGCACCCATACCTGATACTGCTTCAGTGACCAACAACCTGAGACTAGATAGCCCAGAGACTGAGGGGAAAACCAAATAACACTGGTCTAAAAGAGGAGGGGAAAGTAATGATTCCTAATGATATCTGCTCTACTCATAGATCATGCCATATTCAGCCGTTATCAGCGATGCTTCCTCCTCTAGCAGATGGAAACAAATACAGCCAGACATTACACACTTTGTAATTATGGACTTAGGAACACACAGCACTAAATGGGATGTCTCCATCAAATCCCTCCCCTCAGAGCTCAGCGGCCCCTGTAGACGTGAAGACGGAAAGAGTAAGAGCCAGTGGGGATGGAGAACACCAAGGAAAGAAGACCTTCTAGACCAGTGGTTCTCAACTTTCCAAACAGATGCTGAGTCCATCACCAGGGAGTACACCCAGCTGACCAGTAAGTCAGGGCTGGGACAACCGCCTCAGGACGTTGGCTTAAGAAGCCGGAATTTAAGTGCCATCCCAGGTGTGTCCAGTTATGTCTAGAGTTATTGTTCCCGTGACATTTCAAAAAGTCTTTAATACATAGAACATTCGAAAAATTATACCTTGTCAAGAGGGTGGAAGGCTCCTTCTTCTTTCCCATGTCCCCCTTCCCCTTTCTAGAGTCTATCTTTTCCAGTTGATGAAATCGCTCATTTCCGCTCCTGTTCATTTAGTTTTTCCTGGTGGGATTGTGTAGTAGAGACAGAGTATTCCCACCACCACCACCCCACCCCCCACCACCAAGGGCTCATCTGCTGACCAGGCATTAACTGTGGAAAGACTGGAACCAATTTTGAGTTTGTAGTTACTATTGTTTAAGTTCTTTACAGTCATGCGTATTATCTCCCTGTGGCAGAGGCTCTTTCGTCCTTTGTCCATCCTCGTGGGCTGCTCAGTGGTCATCCCATAAGTACATAATTGATGTTTTCAGGGGAAGGGAATTTTAGATTTAGGAGAATTAATGAGAGTGCCTTTGGCTAAGGACACAGGAAGCTTCAGCTCTTTTGCCAATTGATTTTTTACAGTGCCGTTCATCCATTCAACCAATCCGGAGGCCTGCAGGTTGTTGGCACGAGGAAAGTTCTGTGCCACAGGCCAAGTCTTACAAACGGATTTAAAACCCTGTCTAGTAAAATGAATTTCACAATACTTAAAGCGCTCAGCAGGAATTTCTTAAACAGGAATAATTCTAATAGACTGTTTCCTCCCCGAAGGCAGTAGCTTTCTGACAAAGGGCAGTTTCAGCCTTGTGAGTAAATAAAGACCTAGCAAGAGACCCATCTATGCCCCTGTGGGAAGTCCCTGGTCCATCTGACAGGCCAGGGTTCACAAGGAAGTCTTAACAACCTTTAACTATAGGGAACTTAATCACACACATATTATTTTGGCATTTTATCTTTTATGGAATTTCCTACTACATATATTAATCTTTTTTTGTCTTTATTTCCCTTTTCCATTTTAGAAAACACCTCTGGGAAACATCTTATTTTACCATGCAGAGCCCATTTCAGCTACAGCGTTCTTTGCTTTGGCCTTCTTTATCCAAACGATATCGTACACCTATAGCTTTGCATATCTCTTTCTCTCATTTTACTTCTCCATGATATTAGAAAAAAGTTTCCAAATAAAATATTTTAATGAAAGTCCAGGAAACAAAGCAAATACGTACATTATATTTTGAATATCTAGAAACAACACAAGCAAAACATGTTCACAGTCCTGAAAACACGGAAACATGTTCTAGCCAACGAAGGTAATGGCTTCTTAGGGTTAAGTACTATGAATTGGAAGGAATTTCAACTAAGTTTGCATGAGCCCTTACAGACGAACCAGTTCCAAACACACAACACAATCTATTTCTAAAGTTAGGACACAGATAAGGAGAGGAGGGGGAGGGCAGCGGGGGAGGGTATCAAATGGTCTGTACTCTAGCCGGGATCAGATGTTAAAGAGATGCTGCACACCAAGCCCTAGACACAAGCTGACATCAACAGAAAAATGGCCGCAGTTACACAGTGATGGCAGCCATGAACATGTCAGCTGATACAGACTCGGCAGCATACATTCAATCATCCTTCCCCACCCCCACAGAACTAGAACCTTCCCTTTTCAGGGCCCAGAAAGAAGCTGTTCCAACTCCTCATCTCTCTCTTTTTTATTTTAAATTTTTGTTCATTTTACATCCCAATCACAGTTCCCCCTCTCTTCCCTCCTCTCACCCCCCACCTCCCTCCCAACCCATCCCCTATCTACTCCTAGAAAGGGTAAGGCCTCTAATGGGATGTGACCAAAGTCTGGCACATTGAGCCAGGACCAAGCCCCTTCCCCCTGCATCGAGGCTGAGCAAGGTATCCCCAACATAGAAAATGAGCTCCAAAAAGCCATCTCATGCAACTGGGATGGATCCTGGTCCCACTGCCAGGGGTCCCACAAACAGACCAAGCTACACAACTGTTGCCCACATGCAGAGGCCCTCGTTCGGTCCCATGCAGGCTCCCCAACAGTTTAGAGTCCGTGAGCTTCCACGAGCTCAGGCCAACTGTCTCTGTGGGTTTCCCCATCATGGTCTTGACCTCCTTTGCTCACATAATCTCTCATCCCTCTCCGACTGGACACCTGGAGCCCAGCCTGGTCCTTGGCTATGGATCTCTGCATCTGCTTCCATCAGTTAAAGAGCTCAAGAAACTAGACATCAAAACCAAGTAATCCAATTTTAAAATGGGGCACAGACCTAAACAGAAAATTCTCAACAGAAGAATCTCAAATGGCTAAAAGACATTTAAGAAATTGCTCAGCATTCTTAGTCATCAGGAAAATACAAATCAAAATACTCTGAGATATCATCTTACACCTGTCAGAATGGCTAAGATCAAAAACACTGATGACAGCTTATGCTGGAGAGGATGTGGAGTAAGGGGAACACTCTTCCACTGCTGGTGGGAGTGCAAACTTGTACAGCCGCTTTGGAAATCAATATGGTTTCCAAAGAAAATTGGGAATCAATTTACCTCAAGACCCAGAAATATCATTTTTGGGCATATACCCAAAGGATGCTCAATCATACCACAAGGACACTTGCTCAATTATATTCATAGCAGCATTATTTGTAATAGTCAGAACCTAGAAACGACATCCGTCATTTTAAAAAATGTTTTTGTTTGTTATCTCCTTAACATATTTGTCTCAATGCTCATGTACTCTTTTCCATGTTGTGCCAGTATCATTCTCTTTCCCTCTCTCTGTCCCTGGGTTCCCTATCTCTCTCCCTCTCCGTCCCCACCTCTCCCGTCTCTACCTCTGTGTCCCCTCCCTCTCTCTCTCTTGCTCTTTCTCTCTCTGTCCTCACTTCTCTTTCTGTCCCTACCTCTGTGTGTGTGTCCCATCGCTGTGTGTCTCCATATCTGTGTGTGTGCATGCCCTCATCTTCCTCCATCTCTGTCCCCCATTTCTCTCCTTCCCTGCCCCATCTCTCTCCCTCTCCCTCCCTGCTCCCATCTCTCTTCCTCTCCATCCCTGCCTGCCATCTTTTCCTTTCTACCCCCGCCTGCTTCTCCCTCTCCCTGACCCTCTCTGCCCTCGTTGCTCCTTCTCTGCCCCCTGTTTCTCCCTCTCTGCCCCCATCTCTTTCCCTCTCTATCCCCCATCTCTCCTTCTCCCTCTGCCCCCCCGTGTGTGTGTCCCATCTTTCTCTCCCTCTCCTCACCACAGTGGAAAATGTCATCAACAAACTAGACTAAGCAATAATAACAGTAATAACAATAATAATCAAGGATGAAGGACAGGGCTGATGATATGCTGCATTCAAACAGCAAGAAGAAAAATTAGTGTGGCTATGCGTTCAAGAACTCTGGTACATGATGCATGGGGCATACACCTTTAAACCCAACACTTGGGAGGCAGAGGCAGATGGCTCTTTGTGAGTTCAAGGCTAACCTGGTCTACAAAGTGAACTCCAGGCCAGCCAGGGCTATGTAGGAAGACTCTATCTCAATGATGATAACGATAATGATGAGGATAAACATATCTTTGAGACACTATCAAGAGACCAAGCCTACGAATCCATACATAGATTAAGGAGCTGAGATAAGCACCAAAGGCATATTCCAAAGCTATCCAATGAAATCATGACAGGAAATACCCCAAACCAAGAGGTGTTTAAAACCCAAAATAGACAAGAGGAGAAACAAAGCTCCCGTGGAATGCTAGAGTCAAGAGTCAAAAGCACAAAGTGAAGGAGCAATATTAAAAGATATAAGAAAAACACCAGTTCACCTACAAAGAAAGGCAGGAATGTCAGAACACCTGATCCCCCATCAACTATCCTCAAGGCCAAGGAAACGTGGCTGATATTCCAGCCCTGAAAATACATAACTGTCCATAAAGATTAATATTTACAGCAAAGCTAGCTTTTGAAATTGGGAAACAAGGGTGTTTCAGGATAAGCACAAACTCAGGCAATTCATCACAACCAAGCTAGCCCTACAGAACAAGAGGAGGAAGAAAGAGCCTTCATCATGAGATCACAGGGAAGGAGAAAATCCATGAGAGGAATGGGTGAGCATAGGAGAGCTAGGGAGGATCCATCGTGTCTAATACAGTAAGCCAGCAAACCCCTACCAGCAGAGGAGATAGTAAAGAAGCAAACAATCCAGCCAACCCGGAAAACAGCCAGCAAAATTACAGCAATTAGGAAACATCTCTCAATGAAAACTCTTAAATGTAAATAGTTTCAACTCACCTCTGAAGACACACAGGATGTCTAAATGGATTAAAAATGAATATCAGCTTCCTTTTGCCCCCAGCATACTGGCTAGTTTTATGTCAACTTTCCACAGGCTTGAGTCATCTGAGAGGAGGGAACCTGACAAGATGCTGCCTATGGTGTAGGCAAGCCTGTAGGGAATTTTCTTAATTAGTGATTGATGGGGAAGGGCTCCACCCACTGTGGGCAGTTCTACTCCTGGGCTGGTGGTCCTGGGCACTATAAGAAAGCAGACTGAGCAAGCCACAGGGAGCGAGCCCATAAACTGAGTTCCTCCATGGCCTCTGCATCAGCTCCTGCCTCCAGGTTCCTGCCTTGAGTTCCTGTCCTGAATTCCCTGGATGATGGATTACAGGCTGTAAGATGAAATAAACCCTTTTCTCCCCAAGTTGCTTTTGGCCACGGTGTTTAAATACAGCAATAGAAGCATGAAGATCCCCAGTAAATACACATTACTGGTAAAGACATCCTCAGGATGAGAATCAAAGAGTAGAAAACAACATTGTGTAGCTTGGTCTCTTTGTAAGGCTCCTAGCAATGAGATCAGGTCCTGTCCCTGGGGCTTAACTGGCTTTGGGGAACCTGTTTCCATGCTGGATTACCTCTCCCAGCCTTGATGCAAGGGGAGGAGCTAGGTCCTGCCTCAACTTGATGTGTCATGATGTGTCATGCTTTCTTTAAGTCCATGGAAGGCCTGTCCCTTTCTGAATGGAGACAAGGAGGAGTAGGGGGTGGGGATGGGGGACAGGAGGAGAGGAGGGAGGGGAAACCGTGGTCAGTATGTAAAAAATTTTTTAAAAATTACCTAAATAAAAGAAAAAAGAAATGAAACTGGGAACAGGCTGGTCAAGAGCTATGTATCTGATAAAGTAGATTTCAAAGTGCAAATTCGTCAAAAGAAATAAAGAAGGCCACTACATATTAATAAATAATCTATCAAGAAAATGTAACAACTTTAAATATATACACACCAAGTATTAGGACTCCAAATTTTGTAAAACAAACACTAATCAGGCCACGTTGATCCTGCTACAACAATAGTAGCTGGTTTCTATACCCCACTGTCAACTCTAGATGTCACCCACGCTGAAAATCAACACAAACTACAAAGCTAAACGACACAGTAGAGCAAATGAATCTAAAGGTATCCAAGACGTATATGACCTACTAATAAGTGCAATTTGGTAAATAGACACGATTATCTAAGTTGACGCAGAAATCAGAACAAAATCCAATATTCCTTCATAAAAAGTCTGAGAATACAACAAACCTATGGCCAACAGGATGCTAGATGGGGAGTCTTAGTTAGGTTGCTATTGCTGTGATGAAACACCATGACCAAAGCAACTTGGGGAGGAGAGGGTTAATTTGCCTTACACTTCCACAGCAATGACAGCTCACAGAGGGCAGGAACCTGGAGGCAGGAGCGGATGCAGAGGCCATGGAGGGTTACTACTTACTGGCTTGTTTCACATGACTTGCTCAGCCTGCTTTCTTATAGAACCCCGGACCACCAGCCCAGGGATGGCACCACCCACAATGGGCTGGGCCTTCTCCCATCAATTACTAAGAAAATCCTCTACACAGCTCTGCCTAAGGCCCAGTTCTATAAATGGGAGGCAAAATGGAGGTGTCTTCTCAGTTGGGGTTCTGTCCTTTCAGATGGCTCCGGATTGTATCAAGTTGACATAAAATGAGTCAACACAATTGACCTCTCATTAACTTGACACACAGTACTTTTAGACATAACCCTTTTTTTGTTTATCACCAAAATCTCACCAATTCAAATACTTTAAAAGTTTAGTCTCTGTAAAAATCCAAACTCCTTTAAAACCCAAAATCTCCTTTAAAAATTCAAAGTCTCTCAATTGTGGGCTTCTATAAAGAAAAAAAAAGCTAAAAACCCTACTTCAAGAGGGAAAAATCAGGGCACAGTCACAGTCAGAACAAAGCAAAACCACACTCCAACAGTGCAAAAAATTCAGTTGCCAATATCTAGGATCCACTCACCATCTTTTGGGTTCTTCCAAGGGCCTTCTCCTTGGGTCGCTTCTCCAGCTTCAGCCACTGCAGCACACAGGTTGTCTCCTAACTCGGCAGGCTCTACTCCAAGACTGCTGTTTTTGTTGATCATCTCATGGTGCTGGCATCTCCAAAACACTGGGGTCTTCTGCTGCAACCGGGCTGCACTTTCACCAACAGCCTCCCCTAGGCTCATTCTCATGGTGCCAAGCCTCAACTCGTCTGCATGACCCCTACAATCCTGGTCTTCAACTGCTACCAGGGCTTCACCATCTCCAATGGCCTCTCCTGGTCTCGCACAGGGCCAAGCCCCAGCTGATCTCCATTATCCCTTCGTGACTTCAAAGCCAGCACCACCTGGGTGACTCTTACACTCTTACCAGCTTCAGCTGCCAACAGGAGGTACAACCTTGGCCTTTTCTGTAAAGCAGGCTCTGTGTACTGAGGACTGAGAAAATGCTTCCGAGATTTCACCTCATTGCTGCCGGTCTCTTCTGAATCGCACTGATTCTTCAGCTTCACTGACCAGACACCACAGATTCTTCTCACAAAGGCCTGGTAGAATCTTTGGTTCCCTCTGAAACTTCACACAGGCCTCCATCATCCACACTGCTCCAACATTCTTATCCTCCGAGCTCCTACAGAACAGCCCACTGAGCTCTCGATATTCCGTGACTCCTCTAGCCCAACGTTCCAAAGTTCTTCCACAATTCTCTCCGAAACAACATGGTCAACTATATCACAGCCAAACTCCACTATCTTGGTACCAACTTGTCCTAGGGTTGTTATTGCTGTGATAAAACATCACAACCAAAGCAACTCAGGGAGGAAGAGATTCATTTGGCTTGCATTTCCACAGCAGTGTTCATCCCTAAAGGAAGTCAGGACAGGAACTGAAACAGGGTAGGAACCTAGAAACAGGAGATGATGCAGGGGCCATGGAGGGGTAGTGTTTACTGGCTTGCGCATCCTGCTTTCTTATAGAACCCAGGACCACGAGGCCAGGAGTGGCTCCACCCACAATGGGTTTGACCCTCCCCCATCAATCACTAATTAAGAAAATGCTCCACAGGCTTGCCTGCAGCCTGATCTTACGGAGAAAATTTCTCAGTGCTCTATTCTCTCAGATGACTCTAGGCTATGGCAAGTTGGCATAAAGTTAGCAAACACATGGGCAAAAGTTGATAGATTTCCTTTAACATCTAGAACAAGGCAGGGTGTCCATTCTCTTCACTCCTATTCAATATAGTGTTTGAAGTCTCAGCTAGAGCAATAGGCAAGAAAAAGAATTTAAATGGCTACAAATAGAAAAAAATCATATATCCCTATTTGCAAATTACATCAGCCAATACTTAAAAGACCATAAAGACTCCTCCAGAAAGTTCTTAGACATGAAGAACGCTTTCGGAAAAGTAGCAGGGTACAAAATCAACATATAATAGTCAGTGGCTGTTCTGTACCAAAAATGAATTCACTAAATGCTGGAAAATCTGGAATCAACACACAGAAGACTGAACCACGGCCCCTATCTCTCATCCAAGTGGATCACAACAATTCGGAAGTGGAAGAAACCTGGTCCCCATCAACAGATTGGAAAATAGAGATGTGGCGCATATCCACGAAGGGATACTACTCAGATTTAAAGAAAAATGAATTCATGAAATCTTCAGGCAAATAGATGGAATTGAAAAAATGTATGACTGAGGTGACCCAAGCCCCAGAGGATGATACCACTAAACCTCATGTCCTCTCTTATGTGAGGATTCCAGCTTCGACTCTTTGGTTCAGTTTGTCTAATGTAGAGTCTTTTGTGGAAACCAGGAAAGAAGGAATGGGGTGGGAGGATAAGTTGAGAGAGAGAGAGAGAGAGAGAGAGAGAGAGAGAGAGAGAGAGAGAGAG
>LOJH01004515.1:0-14112 GCA_001685095.1 Ellobius talpinus | reverse complement strand
TGTGTGTGTGTGTGTGTGTGTGTGTGTGTGTGTGTGTGTGTGTGTAAGAGGGCAGATTAGTGCAGAAACCTCTGACTGCAGCTCCCAAGGTGCCTGCTCTCTGAATGCTTTTCTGTGTGTGCAAACACTGGCTCCAGCAAAGTGTCTGCTTCCTGCCTCTGCCCAGAGGAAGCTTCAATATGTCCTCATGAGTCGGGGTCATGCTTCCAGGATGGCGCTTTGAAGGTGGGGCTCCAAGTCCAGAGACAAGGTTTCCATGGAGACCCATGGAGACACCCACGTGCTGCAGCCTGTGGCGTGGGTCAGCCGCTTTTCTGGGGAAGTCTCTTCCTCCTCAGAGGAAGAGGATTGCAAGTGCTACATGAATTCTCAGTCTCCATTGCCAGCCAGGGCTCCAAGAATATCTACTCTCAGATTTGTGGGCTTTGGGACAGCCCCAGAGAGCCTTGGAGCCCCTCAGGCCAAGTGGCCAGCATTAGCGCCACTAAGTATCCTTGAGCTCCCAGCCAGGCCTCGCAGGGAAAGGAGGCCTGGGATTTCCTACTTACCCTTGGCTGCTTGGTTCTGCCTTGCTGGTCTCTTTGGGCATCGTGCACACCACCCATTTTAGCTTTGTCTTGTCTCTTTCAAATGACTGCATGCAACCAGAGCTTCCCTGGATGCTTCTCACGAGAAAATAAAACTGTCAGTTTTCAAACAACAGAACCAAAAATAAATTAGGTTCATGTGCAGCCTTGGAGCCAAATAAGTTGGAATCACTGAGCACAGTGGGTTTGGGGGGAACCAATGAAGGGGGTCTACCTTCATGGAGCAATCAGTTGGGCACTGTGGGCATGGTCTATAACAGTGAGCTGCCTATCTGCCTCATGAGAGACCACCCCTGTGTAAATCTGGCCCCACTTAGCCTTGCTCTGTAGGGAGATCCCAGACCTCTCCATTTCTGTTCCCTGTGGGACCCTGGTGCCACCCCACACTCCAGTGCCCACCCAGCTCAGTCTCATGGCCTTAGGACTACTATATAGCTTTGGGCTTATTCAACAGCCCAGCCCCTCTTGCTGCACCTTCAAACATTACTGCTTTGTTGTTATTGTTGTTATAATGTGGGACCCATGCAGACTCACATGGTGATATAATTTTACACCCCATCTCTAGAGGAAATTCCTGGCTGCAAAGGTGCATGCCAGTTGGGGAGATACTACCAAGTTGCCCTGCCCACTTCGCATATCCTGAGATGGACAATATTGTCCCTATATTGGGGACAGTGGTAGGAACTAAGAGCTTTGTATAGTGTCCCCAACCTGATATATGAAGTGCTGGGCTTTATCCACCCCCCATGAGCAAATCAATGTGTCCCCAGCGATATTATTATGGTGTTCCTCCCCAGAGCACTGCCTTCCCTGTCTGGTCACCAATGAGAGGATCTTTGTCAGCTAGTACCAAGTGGTTGCTGAGGGCCCACAACTCAGATGATGGTCACCCCTGGTGGTGGCTCCAGGAAAGGTTACATTTTTCACATCAGTGGCTCTGGAAACCCAGACAGCGAGCATTGCCCTGCCCCACGAGATGTCACCACGAGAATTCTCTGCCCAGGTGACTCACTTGGCATTTGGCATTTGGTAAACAGGAGGTAAGAGAAGGAGCCACCCTAAGAGACAGGAGTCACACTATCCACGGTGTACCTCAGGCATGTAGCCCAGTCTGGCCTCAGCTACATCCTAGGACCCCGTGTGCCAGTGCTGAGGGGATGTGAGCTCCCCAGAATGAAGAAGAATTGTTGTCTGTGCTGAGGTGCAGAACAGGAACAGGGGAGTCCCCTGTGTGGAGCCTCAGGGTGGGGCAACATGCCTGCCAGGCATCTCTGCTAGTTCCAACATCCACAGTGAGGAGCCATGGAAACAGAGTGTAGCTCATGGAAAACATTATTTTCTTTGATGAGTCATATTCTAAGTTGGGAGGAAAGTTCACTAGACAGTCGAGGCAGTACAGGGAACAACACTAACTGTCTTTGTTCAGCCGATGTGAAGAGGGTTTGGGTCTTTGGTCTTGGTAATAAAGGCAGCTCTCCAAAGCCCACACCCTGGGAAAGGCCGAAGACATTCCGGAAATCCCACAGCCCCCAAAGTGGGTCCTTCAAACACTGGGTAACCCCATCCTTTGGATTTTGTGCCTATCCCCCTGGGCTCACTATCACAACTCTCTCTGAAGGCATGTGGCTTTCTTCTGGGGCTGGAAAATCCCAGATCTCTCTTCTTCCGACCTGGCCTGGAGTGCAGGATGGACAAACTCTTTGTCCAGTTAAGAGGCACCTGGAATTGCCCAGGCTGTGAAAATGCTGGGCACCGGCGTTTGTATGTTGGGAAGCTCAGCGAATGAGGTCAAGCGGTTGCTGAACGTGTGGCTTCTCTCTTCAGTGTGAGGCCTTGGAGTCGGTGTGCAGTAGGCAGCCAGCAGTCCCTGGCTGTGACATACACCCTCAGGTCAGGGAACCCTGTTCCACACGTGTCCTCTGCCCTGTAGCCTGCAGCCTTTGGGATCCCTTTTCTAACCGATTTTCTTGGGTAGAGCCCATGGAGGACACTAGTCATGTCTGATCTGCCCTGGGAGGGCAAGGGGGTCACGAAGATGCTGCCCATAGGGCCAGAGATCAGCAGAATCCCAAGTTTGGACCTAGCTCCTTGGGCCATGTATCAGCCCAATGCCATAACTGAACAAACAGGACAAGCCCTCCCCAACTCAGTCAGAATGGGGATCTGCAAGGCACAGGCTGAAATTTGAAACCAGTATTTGAGGTTGTGACTATACCATTAAAACCAGAAACTCAGCATGGGACCAGAGAGCCCAGGCCTCCATTCAAGGGGACTCTATAGCTGGGCTACAATGCCCATCCAACCACAGGGCACTAGGGGATTTGTGCTACAGCCTTCAGGTCTCACAGCAAAAGCCCCTTATCCTTGGTCCTACGTAGCTGACCAAGCGGGCCACCAGACTACAAAAAGTGTGATTGAGAGGTCCCTGAGCCACCAGAGTTCCAGAAGGGCCTGGTCAGTAGGCCGCATGTTCTGGACTTTGAACTAACACAGCCAGTACTGTGACTGCTGGGTGAAATGGATGTCGGCCTGATTCGTAAGCCTAGGCACAATGGGGTGTGTTGTGGGGGGCCCTGCTGTCCCCAACTGTGGCCAGGCACTGAGAGACTGCAAGAGATACAAGGAACTCAGACTGGCATGGCTGTCACCAACTGAGACCACAGAGGGACAGTAGGGTCTAGATAGTGGGTCACTACCAGGGCACACTGGCTCAAGACCAGAGCAGGGGACCTCCCAGGCCTCTCTTATCTGTAGCCCTCCTCCCTGAAGACCCCACTACCCTATCATGAGACCCCTGGGTCACAGCCTGTCCCCTCCTAGTAGGAGACCCCATGTATGTATGTATGCCTGGGCAGGCAGGCAACACAGAGGCAGGGATCTGACACCCATCGTGTGTCACCTGAAGCTACTGCAGTTCTTACAGACGCAGACAAGAGATTTTTGTCTTTTAGTTTTCTAAAATGTTTCTAAGTAAGACACAAAAATCGTTCCCATGATGGTGGACTTTGGCCTTTTGGCCTCATACATTGAGCAGGATTTGAGTGAGGTTAAATACCCCTACCTTCCCAAAAAGCAAACTTAAAATTTTTTTCTTCTTCCTCAAAGCCCTGGAAGAGAAGACACTTTCAAAAGAGGCCAGGAGCTGTAGGGACTGGTTGTCTGCAGGCAGAGGGGGCGCTGTTGCTCCGTGGAGAAAAATGGTTCTTCACTTTTTCCTGACAACGCCCAAGACTTCAGGGCTGGCAAAGGCAGTTTCTGTGGGGTTTCATTCTTTCCAGCTTCTACTCCCTTTTTCAGGTGACACTCCCCTCCCCCATTACAAGGAGCTGGAAATAGGAAAGAGCCCCTCAGGCCTCCCTCTCTTCCCTCCCCCTCAGGCCTGACCCTCCTGCTTAGCAGCCGTGTGCCTATGGGCCTCCTCCCTGCTCACTTGATTCACTGACCCACAACCATCCTGTGTGGGTACTTGAGACCTGACAAAGTCTCTGGAACTTGGTTTGGAATTTTAGATCCAGGGGTTGCCTAGCCCTGAGTCCCCCCAGGGACTGTAGGCAGGTCTGCAAGGGAAGAGAGAACCTCAGGTCATGCAGGTCATGGGGAGAGAGCCGTGGGCTTGCTGCTGCTCTGGCCTTTTGGGACACACACACATGTGCGCACAAACATACACACAGGTGAATCTAGGCATCTACTTACACAGGGTGGAGCCTCAGGGCCCTTGGTACCCCCACATTTTTCCAGCCCTGATCTTCCCATGACTTAGGGCAGTTTTCTCCCAGAACTAAAGACCAGGCTGGCTTCAGGGGCACACTGCCCAGGAGAGATACGCCCAAAAGTGACCTGAAGGCTGACAAAGATTTGAGTCAGGGGTGAAGAGGAAGGAACTTGGCCAGATATAACCCTAGTCCCCTCCATAGGAGCTTAAAGTGGTCCTGGGGTGGGGAAAGGCAGCAAAACACAGAGGTAAAGAGGCAGAGAGCAGGATGAGGGAGAGACTAAAGGAATGAAGGAACGGTGTTGCCGTGGGATGGGAAAGGCTGTGTGTGGACCTGCAGCAGTGGCAGCAGCAGTGGCAGCGGGGGACCAGTGGCTGTGGCTGCAGCAGTGGCAGCAGGGGACCAGTGGCTGCAGCAGTGGCAGCGGGGGACCAGGTGACTGCAGCAGTGGCAGCGGGGGACCAGGTGGCTGCAGCAGAGGGGGGGCACCATGTGGCTGGGATTCTCCAGGACTCCCTGTGTATTCTCTCCAGAACGGCTCTCCTGTCTACAAAGACGACCTGAGGAGAGGAAAAGCAGGTGTCGTAGGGCCACCAAAAGGACAAATGAAGTTGTTTGAAGGGTCTGCTCTGAATTCCTTGTGTAGAACACCCCCAAGCACAGCTGACTGTACCAGTGGGTTGCACTTCCCATCCTGAGGCTTCTTCTGCACTATCGTCCACCCATCCTGGGAAGCAGGGGTAGCGGTCCAGTATCCACTACGGGCGTGTAGCTTGCTGAGGGGTCAACAGACTAAAGCACCGGTGCTGTCTGTTTCTCTGGTCACCCTTTATTCATTGTCCTGATTACAGTGCATGGCCTTGAACCCAGGGGACCTCTATGACTGTCCCCGTGTGATGTCATCATTGCTGCATGGCAGACTCCTGCTCTCTCTGGCTCAGAAGAGCACATTCATGAGAGTCCAGTGTGGGAATTAGTGTGGCTGCTGGTGTATCTGTCCATACATCCATCAGAGTATCCATCAGTACAGCCACACCAGACTGACTGGAAGAGTTGTCCCCCCAAATGTCAGCACATGAGGGTTACCACCCTACAGAGGAAACAGCTCAGCTTGTGGAGGTTCTGAAACCCAAGTAAGAAGGCCATATGTATAGCATGAGGCCACAGCCCAAAGCCACAGCCTGAAGCAACGGGGGGGGGGCATGTAATGAGATTTGTACCAATAAGACCATGTGTACACCATGGTGACATTCTGTTTTGTAAGACAGGCATGGAGACAAAGGATGCAATCGCAAGGAGTCCTGGGATCAAGTGTCACTGTTGGTTTGTTTTTTTTTTTTTAAAGAACTTTTACTATTAACGATGTTACTATTTATAATCAAGCTTCTGTGTTCTAGTCACTACACCAGTCTTCTGGGATCTTCTTGGGGCAAGGATGGCTCTGGCTTTGTCTGGTGCCCTCTCCTCCAGGGACTTTATCGGCACACACACACCACCACCACCATCACCACCCCAGAAAGAGAGAGACACTTCTACAAACACATCCATATGGTGTTGTTGACAACTTGGCTTTCCCATAGTAAAGATGAAAATACCTTTGATAAGTAAGTATTTAACTAAACTGAAGGGACAGTGACATGGAATTCTCCAGCGCCTGAGAAAGCAGCATTTGTGGGAGTAGGTACTCACACCCATAAACTGGGTTTGTCAGTCCCACAGGCAGTATTTGGAATGAAACTGCCAGAAATATTTCCTGAAAACTTCTTTTGGGATCACATATTCTGTACACACTATATTTCATTCTTTTTTACCCAGGGTAGTCGACTATGAACGAGGAAACACCCCACATGCTGTGGCCACTGGAATTCCACAGCCCAGGAGTATCTTGGTTCATAAAACCCTTGAGGAGAGGGTTTTTTTTTCAAGGTTCCAGAGACCCGAAGCTGTGACTCACTCAGCTCTGAGGCCCTCCCTTTCCTCTCCCCCTCCTCTCCTGATCCCTCCCCTCTTTGCACCTCCCTCCCTCCCTCCGTCCCTCCACCCTCTCTGGCTCCCAACAGCCTTGGGCTCTAACTGCAGCAAGCGCAGACATCCTCTTACGCTGCCATTACCAGCGCCCACCCTGACCCTGGCCCACACTTGATGGGGACCCGCAGGCCAGCCAGAAACATGAGGCTGGCCCACACTCTGCTGCCCCTGCTGCTACAGGCCTGCTGGGTGGCCACACAAGACATCCAGGGCCCCAAGGCTATTGCCTTCCAAGGTGAGTGAACTTACTGAGCTCCGGAGTGCTGTGTTTAGCTGCCTGACCGCCTGGAGTAGATAGACTCAATGCTCACCTCCCCCCGACCCCCACGACCTGGGTACTGTCACTTGTCCCATTTTGTCTTAATCCCATGGAGAGCCACCGAGAAGGGGCCTTGTCCCTTGTCCAAGCCTGCATTCCACTCAGTTCCCATCTTGAAGCAGCTGGAACACTGCTCCCACCCACAAGGCCCAGGAGTCCTGTCACCTCTAAGTCTCTCCACGCTAGGGAGATGACAGAGCTGGAAACTCCAGGGGGACCTACCAATGAAGGGGAGCCTGTGGCTACCACGCCTGGTCCGTTTTCTGTCCTGGGTGAAAGACTGTTGGAGGCCCCAGAACTGCTATCTCTCTTTGCCTGACAGATGACCTGTCCCTTCATACCTGAGCGTGAGGTCATGGTTTTGAGTTGAACCCGAAAACATGAGAAATAATCCAGTTCTCCCAGGCAGTCTCTGCCCTCTGTAACTGGCCAAGGCCACTCTGAGTGAGGCTCTGTTCAAGGGAAAGGACACCCTGGGTGTCCTTCGGACCCTGCTGGGTGTTGCCTACCAGGCAGGTGGCTGGTGGGCCGCCATCACCTGCCTAGGGCTCTGCTGCTAAGAAGGGATGGTGTCTCAGGGAGCCTCTGGCCTGAATGGGGATGTGTGAAGGGGGCTTGGTGCTCCCAGCGGGGCTCAAGGCATGGCTGAATGACCTTATGGGACCTTCCCTGGCTCAGACTGTCCTGTGGATCTATTCTTCGTGCTGGACACCTCGGAAAGTGTGGCCTTGAGGCTGAAACCCTATGGGGCCCTGGTGGACAAGGTGAAGTCCTTCACCAAGCGCTTTATTGACAACCTGAGAGACAGGTAGTGTGAACTTGCCTTGGCCTGTCCTGTATGGGCTTGGGGAGGGGGTAGACCTGCATGCAGAGCTGAGCCTTAACTTCCTACTTCAGGACTCCATCCCGCGTAATGCAGCTGGGTGGGGGAGCGGTGGAGCAGGCTGAACGAGTGTGAGGTGGGACAGTGGGGAGGAATTACCTCGCCGGCAGGACTGAGGAGACGATACTGAGTGTAGAGATGTGGCCTCTCCACACTCCAAACACAGGAGTTTGGGGAGTCAACCAGATAACTACTTATGCCTCATGTCTGGAGTCCTGCAGGCAGCTGAACCCCACCTGGTCCACATGGGCTTCAGAGTGTCTGCCTAAGTCCCCAGTGTCCTCGACACAGGCTGCAAGTAGGGGCGCATGGGACACAGCATGCTTCATGTACCCCTTTCTCACTCCCTCCTCAATGGGGCCCTGAGAACAGAGGGTGTGGCTAAAGGCAGGTCCTGATGAAAGGTGTAATGAGCCTCCCCCGATAGCAGGGTCCCTGTACAGCGGTCAGTCAGTGTGAGGATGGGAACTCAGACTGTACAATCTTCAGCCTTACTAACTACCCAGCCAGGGCCCAGGGCCCTGTCCGTAGAGACCATGGCTCTGGAATACTGGAGCGAACTGTTTACCCCCAGGGCTGCCACCTCAGGGACTGTGGAGTTCTAGAACATGAACTTAATGAACAAATCTGAGGCCCTAGGAAAGAATAGAAAGCAGTGAGGTGGCCTCGGTCCCTTTACTCAGCTTCTATGTCCTGAGATCTCACCTATGATACGGATGGAATTACATTTTACTGCAGGGGCCTTGGTTACCCTGTCTCCTGATGTCCTGCATGGGCCACCATAGCAGACCTTGGAGAGCTGTGTGGCCAGATGCTACAGTGCAAGGTGGAGACAACTTGAACCCACTTCAGAAACCTGCCTGTCCTATTTAGAACTGGCCTGTGCCTGCCTCTCTCCTCACCCAGCCCTCTGCAGTACATGGGGGTCTGTGGCCCCAGCTGGGGTCATGTTTATAGCTCAGTTGAGACTCCAGCCATGCCCATTGTGTGGACCCTGAGCCTCCTGATCATCCGTGAGATCACCCTTGGGTGGGACAGCAAGTCCCTTCATGCAGGTTAGGGTGAAGCTCCCCTCACCTCGTCCCACCTGTGACTCTCAGGTACTACCGGTGTGACCGTAACCTGGTTTGGAATGCCGGTGCCCTGCACTACAGCGACGAAGTGGAGATCATCCGAGGGCTCACGCGCATGCCCAGTGGCCGAGATGAACTCAAGGCTAGCGTGGATGCGGTCAAGTACTTCGGCAAAGGCACCTATACCGACTGTGCCATTAAGAAGGGGCTAGAGGAGCTGCTCATAGGGTGAGTGGTGCAGGGCCAATCCAGGGCCATTAACAAGGGCCAAATCCAGGTCATTCACAATGGCCCAATCCAGACCCGTCATGTCTAACTCTATCAACCAGGACGGTCTCAGGTGTCTTCAGACACAGACCTTCTCAACTTGAGTGCTACAATGCCTCTTTGACCCATTTTTCATGGCCAGGTGAACTGCTGCCAGGCTGCCTGTTACCCATCAAAGACTGGGCTGGGGTCTAGAAACTCTACCTCGGGGCAATATGCCTGTAACCACAAACATATTCACCTTGCCAGGGACCACAGGGTCATACCCCAATCTCCATCCATCTGTGTGTTACTGTCTCAACCGGTGAACTAAATGGCCCTGGTCACCACCCAGAGAAAGAGGTGACAGAGAAGCTAATAGTGATGTAGGGAGAGATGGAGAGAGCAGCTATTTACTGCAGGACAGCTTTGGCATCGCCTGAAGTCCTTTAGTGGCGGGTGGAATGGCTTCTTCCACGTCCCATCATGTGTGGGTCTGAGGCCCTTTCCTCATCTGGCTCGATGTCTTCCCATAATGACCCAGGCATTGAGCTGATGGGTAACAGGTAGCTGTGACTCTACTCCTCCCCGGGGTGCCCTGTGTAGGCACAAGCTGCACATCTGTCTAACCTCCCACGGCATCAGCTGCCCCGTGCAGCCAGCTCAGGGGAGAGATACCAGCCCCTCACCACCCTTCCCTTCTGCAGCTTCATTGAGATACCCCAGCATTGTGAGGCTGCAGGGCTGAGCCCCATTCCGAGGCCCATTGGGCCCCTCCACATTAACAGGAACATGTGATAAAATTGTATGGGCTGTGCTAGGCCCTGTCTGTAGCTGTATGAGATGAGAAGGTTAGTGGCTGGGTTGGGGATATGGCCTAGGGCATGGCTGCCACATGTGATCCACGGAATAAACTTGCACATGGTATGGAAAAGCATGTGGAAAATCACTGATGTCTGTGTGGCCCCCTACCCCACTCTGACCCCTTCCTCAGAGAGGCCATTGCATTATTTACAGTGAAACAATCTGAGGGTATCTGTGAGTCCCTCTACCTCTTACACCAATTGCCTTCCACACCCCCAGTAGCCCAGGGTCACTCCTGGCTCTCTTGTTCTCAGAGGTTTGGGGTCCAGTGCATCTTGAGATGATGCCCACTTAGCATGCACACTAAGGACCAGTGCCTTCCCTGAAAGTGCATCTCAAAGATGTGGCCATGTAACAAGACCTGATCCTTTATAATCACGAGCAATGGGGAATCCTGGTCCCTGGGTGAGAGGGGTCAGCATGTCCAGAGCTTCCTCAGGTCCTTCTCCTGGACCTCTGGTCACCAGCTCTGAGGGTCTCAGCTTGGGTTCCCAGGCTCTGAGCCCTAGAGAGGGGTCTCATGCTGCCTACCTCTCCAGGGGCTCCCACCTCAAGGAGAACAAGTACCTGATCGTGGTGACCGATGGGCACCCCCTAGAGGGCTACAAGGAACCATGTGGGGGCCTTGAAGATGCAGTCAATGAGGCCAAGCATCTGGGTATCAAAGTCTTCTCCGTGGCCATCACACCTGACCACCTAGTAAGACCCCCACCTCCTTTTACGTGCTCAACACACAAGGTGGAAGGCCCCTGGGCTCCTGCCATCTGGGCCCCATAGTCACTGGAGTCTTTTCCTCTGCTAATGTTTGGGTACACACAAACTGTTTCAAGCCCCCCTCAACCTGCTGGGCCCCTGGTATGACCCTTGGGGTGGAGACACCCCAGCAGACAGTCCTAGCCCTTCAAAGGGCTGACCCCACCCCCATGAGGCTTGGCTCTGCAACCACCACCCAGTTCCCAGTGGTGCATGGCCTTTCAGAGGTAATTCATTCTCTCCTCCTCCACGTACCCAGGAGCCACGTCTAAGCATCATTGCCACAGACCACACATACCGGCGCAACTTCACAGCAGCAGACTGGGGGCATAGCCGCGATGCCGAAGAGACCATTAGCCAGACCATTGACACCATTGTGGAAATGATTGTGAGTGCTGACCTCTTCGGGGTGGGGGAAGAAAGCCTGGGTCCAGAGGAGAGACTAACTCACCCTTCTATTTCCATTTCAGAAAAATAACGTGGAGCAAGTGGTAAGTGCGTCCCCCTGAGCCACGTCAGGGCCTGTGTCTTACGTGGGTCCTAGCCCTGCCAGTGTGTCCCCCTGTTGGAGTGAGTGTCCCAGGGCCCTTCCCTGTCCTTGTTGGGGCATCCATCCCCTGCGTTTGGACTCTGACTGATCTCCTGTCCCTTTCTTCCACAGTGCTGTACCTTTGACTGCCAGGTAAGTGTGGCCCACTTTCCTGCTGGCCCTTTGACCCTGGTCTAGGGTCTGGGGATGAAAACGGGTCTCTTGTTTCTTTTTCTTTCAGGCTGCCAGAGGACCTCCTGGTCCCCGAGGTGACCCTGGGTATGAGGTGAGTGGCTGAAATTGCCTTGCTTCTATTGAGATAGAGTCACTGGGAGCCACAGCTCTGCGCCCACTTCCTTGGGAATCTTGTACACCGGACACTGGCTGGGCAGGTGCTTTTGTCCAGGGACAAAGACTGGGCATCACTTAAATGTGGGTTTGGGCTGTGGGGGTTGGGAATGCAGATTCTCCCCCTTGTGATCCCCAAGACTGCCTTCAGGTTTAAGTGTCAGATTGGCATCCAGTTGAAATCAAAGGACTTTCTGGTGGAGCTGGGAGTGAAACTGGGGGTCCAAGTCCTACTGCAACTCATGTGGGACAAATCTGAACACTGCGGGAGATGCTGGGGTCAGATCTAGGGTGGCTCTCCTGCCACATGGGCCGTCACCCAGAGAGCTGGGCTATCCCCCACCCCACCCCAGGGAACTTCCTTGCTGGGTTTTCCTGTTCCTCTAGGGCCTAGAGTACCACACCAGCTGTCTTGAGAACTTGTGGGCAGAGGCAAAGTCTAGGCCCAAGTCTAGGGTGGCACAGCCTGAGGAACCCGGGAAGACTCCCAGAACCCAGGCAGGCCCAGAACCATGGCCAGAAGAACTCTGGAACCTGGATGGAATCGCTCTGTAGATCTTTCTCATGCCTAAGGGATCTCGCCCAGCTTTCCAGGACAGATGGGCATGGCTCCTGACCTGGTCCCCTTGAGCTGATTTCCTCTGCCTTTCAGGGGGAACGAGGAAAGCCAGGTCTTCCCGGAGAGAAGGGAGAAGCTGGAGACCCTGTAAGTATGGGTTACTGTCTGCATGACATTGGGGATGAGTGCTAAGAAGCCTGAGCCTGGGGATCTGAGCAATAGAAACTTCCAGAACAGCAGCCCTGAGCATAGAGTTCACAGAGCCTGTCCTGGGGAAGAAAGGCTGCCCCAGGGGTCAGGCCAGCAAGTCTGCTTTGGGCCATGATCAATCTCCTGGCAATTCCCCTTCCTTTCTAGCCCTCCTCATGGTGACCTGGATCCCCTCCCTCTCCTCTGGGGTACTGTGTCCCCTTCTCCTCCCTCCCGGGTGTTCTGGGTTCTCTCCGGGAGCTTGCCATGAGATCTTGGGAGACCCTTTGGGAGCCTCACAGAGGCCCTGTCTTCTTCACTACCCACCCTGTCCCAGGCCTGCCTGGTTTCAAGATTCTCTGTGGGTCTTTCTAGTCGCAGTGAGGGGTGAGGTGGGCTGAGTGGTCCCTTCCCCTGCTATCCAGGGATGTCTGACTTATCTCTTGTTCTGTTCCAGGGAAGACCTGGAGATCTTGGGCCAGTCGGGTACCAGGGTATGAAGGTACGTGTCCTTAATGCCCAGTGACCTCTCCTGAATGGAATGGATCAGGGCTTGGCAGCGAGGTACAAACTGGTCAGTACAAAAATAACGTACCCCTTCCTTTTCTGTTTGGTTCATAGGGAGAAAAAGGGAGCCGAGGAGAGAAGGTGAGTGAGGGCCAGCTTCAGGGTTGTCCTTCTAGGCTTCAGGGTTCCTTCTAGGCTTCAGGGTTGTCCTTCTAGGCTTCAGGGTTGTCCTTCTAGGCTTCAGGGTTGTCCTTCTAGGCTTCAGGGTTGTCCTTCTAGGTTTCAGGGTTGTCCTTCTAGGTAGGGAGTTATCTTGACCAATGAGCATCACAGGGAGATAGCCGGTGCTTCTGTCAGGGGGAAGCATGGGAAATAGACCCTCCCACCATCTTCTATGCCTCGGGGGGATGTGTCTGGTCTCCAGGGGGTTCCCTGAGTTCTGCTGCCACCTCAGGCCACCTGGGTCAGAGAGGACTGGGAATGTCACTTTGCCTCAGTGGGCAGTTCCTGGAGAACCTCTGAATACAGGCCCTGTCCTCTTCCTTACCACTCTGTCCTGCGTCCCTGATCTCCACAATTCCATATCTCTTGGGTGTGTGGGATGCTATTGTGTTCACAGTGGTCCCACCACACTGTGCGTGCCTCCCTCCCTCCTATTGAGGGGATGACGGTGCAGTGGGGGCTGCCCTCTGGTCCCGCCAGGGGACTGCCTCTCACCCTCTTCTTCCTATTCCCACAGGGCTCCCGAGGACCAAAAGGCTACAAGGTGAGTACAGATGGGTCAAGGACATAAATGCTGTTCACGGGCCAGTGTTAGAGACATCTGGCCTTTGTCTAACCTCCCTTTGTCTCCCTGTCTCACAGGGTGAGAAAGGCAAGCGTGGCATCGACGGGGTAGATGGCATGAAGGTAATCATGAGGCGGGAAGGCTGAGAGGCTGGGGTATACCGTCTAAGGTGGGAGGAAGACAAAGCCAGGGGCTGCCCCAAGTGCGCAGGCACAGTTCCCATGGTGGGTCTTCCTGGGAAACTCTGAGAGTCAGGTGATGTTTTCATGCCAAGACCCAGGTCATAGGAAAGGCTGGTCCTTGCCTCTTCTTCCTCTTCCTCTCTGTTTCTCTCATTTCCTCTTCCCTCCCCTTCACCCTGCTCTCAATAAACACCTCACTTAAGCACTGCCTCCATGGCATGATTGTCTCCCGCCCGCCATGAGGCCTCTGGCTCTCACCCCACAAAGTCTCTCTATGTGGTTTTACAACATTTGGTCTCTGCTCCCTGCTCTGCTCCCTTCTCTGCCCTTTCTCTCTCCTCTTCCAATAAACCTCCTACGTGAGTTCTGTTGTGTGGCATGCATGGCATGACTCCTTCCCGGCCATTTTTAAAACTATATATAATATTGTAGTGTAATCATATGCCAGCGCAAGGTGGGACCACAGATTCCATGGTGGGGGACAAACACGCCATCAGACAGAACTTACCTGGGAAGGAAGTTTATTGGGAAGGGAAGGGAAGAGA
>LOJH01004514.1:10616-36167 GCA_001685095.1 Ellobius talpinus | reverse complement strand
GTGATGTCTACCTTTAATGAAGAAATTCTGTCTCAAAAATGTGTTTTGAGGAATTTTGGCTCAATAAATAACAAAGCTTTCTCTGAAAATTTGGGTACTGGGATTTCAAGCTCAGCACCCACATAGCATATATATATATATATTGCAGATCTGTAACTCAGTGAGTCAGAGCAAGAGTCATTAGGGTATGTGGGAAAATGTGAGTCCTAATTTCAAAGAGAAACCTTTCCTCAGTGGGACCAACAATGGGTGATAGGAGAGTAAAGCAAAAATCTTTCCAGTTGCATATGTGCTCATGAACATGTATGCAAATATTCACATAGACATAATAAAAAATAAAATTTACAAAATATGATGCAGAATGATAGATGAAATTAGAATCTTATTTTCCACATGCTTTCATGTGGAAATATACAAACATGTACATATTTATGAAACACAAACAAATATTTAACATAAATAAGGTAGAAAAAATTAGACAAGACCCTAGGCATTTCATCTGTAAGCTTGAAAACATGTATACGTACAAACAATATAAGCAGAAATAAGTATTATAGCAATGTAATCACAACTTGTTATATTTGACAAAGGAAAAGAAAAATCAGTGACTTTAGGTTTCAAAAATCTAACAGTTATGATTTAGAAATATATTTTAGAAATTTGTTTGTTAACAAAAACTTTGTCTTAACTATGGATAATTAGTAAAAAAAAATGGAACTTACCAGGAGTAAAAGGAGGGTAATTCAATTCATTGACAGCGCACCCTTTCAGAGAACCTTGAATAAAGCTGGAAACTTCATTCATGTCCTAAGTGGAGAGAAAAGGGAAAAATAGCATCAGTTAGAAATGAATAATAGCAGATTTCTTATGCTATTTAAAGAGACATCGTTAAAATTGCTTATCTCCTTGATTATATACATATATATGTATGTGTGTGTATGTGTATGCTTGTGTATGGCATACATGGCCTATTACATGACAGACCTAAAAACAGGGTGCATATGATAGGACAGGAACCTTGGACTGGAGAAAAGGATTTCAAATATTAAAAATACCTCTCATTTTCCTGAACTACAAATCTACGCAAAGCACACCATGCCTTCAATAAACAACTTTCAGAGAGCTGTTTCAATCTTCTTGCTGTGACTGCAAACGCTTTGCCTGCAAATTCATTCTTGTACGTATTTGACTTTGATGGGCAGTGATCCAGATTTCATCATGCACTCAGCCTATTGCTGATACCTATATTGACTTATTCACTTAGTCCACAGCTTGCAAACTGTCATAAACCATGAGCATCCCAAAAAACCTGAAGAATTTCCAAAGAGCCTTAAGTTATCTTAATTTTCTTCTAAGTAAGTGTTAATCACATTTATTTTTGAAAATGTACTGATGAATTATTTTAAGGTATATGTGATGTGATATTCTTGTTTGTCAATTGGATTACAAAAGCTCAAGCAGCTCAATACAGCTGGGAGGAATTGTTCCTAATTACACTGTCTGAAGTAATTTAATTAAGATCCACCTTAAATCTGGGCCACACAGCTGATGGCAACCAAACCTTGTCACTAAAGTATCGCATAAGTGCTTTCTAATAAACATTGTTTTCTGAATGGTAGTAGGAAATTACTGACTTGGAGACTAGTGAGAAAATGAACCTAAAATACATCATAGATATTTGATGATTCTTTTTGCTGCGTAAGTGTAAAGAGTGTGACCTCATAGAATTATAATAAACATTCCCTATACCCTTCTTCTACGGTAGTCTGAACAGGAATCCTGACATCACAGACTACTTTCCCTGTTTGTCCTCCTCAAACATGGATAATTCAATAATGTTAAAAAAAATTAACTCCCGATTAGGTAAATTAATGACTAACTAATTATATATACAGTGAGCTTATTAAGATGGTAACAGACAGAGACAATCAAGGAAAACCTATCTACAATATCTATTGCTCTACAGAGCTTTTATGCTTTTCCTAAACCTCTGTTTTGTGTGTGTGTGTGTCTGTGTGTGTCTGTGTGTGTTCTGGCTTATGAGAAGTTTATTCTAAAACTAGTGTTTAGAATGTATTATTGTCCTCCAGTAAAGTTATAGTCACAATAAACACAGGTTTACTTTGACTTTCATCTGACTGACCTGTAAATGATTGAGCTGTGATTAAATAAAATTAGGAAAACAAGCCAACAATAATCATCCCAAGAATTTTCCAAACATGGTTTTCTTTAGTGACTTCATAAATGTATAAATAATCTAGGAATTAAATTTTAATTTCTTTGAAATAAAATGCAGGCCACTGCAATTTAGATTGTTCTTGTTCATCACTTACTGGAAGAGAAGCCTCCTAAGGTGGGCACTAGTGGTACACCATGTGCAGTTGTTCCCTGGTGATTTTCATATGTGCTTTGAAATTGTACTATTTTTATTAGGTCTGTCCCCATATCAATCTTCTCAGATAAAAATGATAGATCAAAAAGATATAACTCCTTATATAAAAATTAATATTTTTCTTCAAAGTCCACTAGTTGGGAAAAAAATCTAAATTTACACTTTTAATTTTTGTTTCCTTTCTTCCACATGGATAGTGTTTGTGTTTTAGAAAGTGATAGAAAATACTTAAATTTTATTTAGAATACATTCCATATAGAGATATATAATGCATGTGTGTGTGTTTATGGATAAATCATTTTGTGATCACCAAATAGAAGTATTTGTTTACAATAACTACTTACAATCCAAAGCCCATCATATTCCACTTCCCGATGGAACAGATCGCATTCATTTGCCCACCACTCAATCGTTTGGGGTTTAGTAAAATCAGGATACACTGTTAATCCTGGCCAAACCTAGAGGAAAAGATCATCCACATGTGCACATGAATAAAAGAGAATTTAAAACATAAGTGGTATTTCACACACATGTACTTAATAATCATATCAATATTGTATTTCTAATTTCGTACTTCAGTAGGTATGTATGATGCATGTGCAGTCCACATTCAAAATTATCTGCACATTATGTTAAACTCCCTTAAGGGAAAATTGGTTAGTAAATATAAAAAAGAAGCATTAAGTATTTAGAAGAGAAAGCGCAGGAATAGATGCCATAAGAAGTACAGGTAATAATAACACTTAGGATTCTTGTAGATTAGATTAATAAACCAGAGTACTGTAATGTATTCCAGTTTCATTAATTGAAAACATGTCACTACATTTCTAAACACATCTATTTCCAAAAGCTTCAAAAGAAGAAAAATTCATTATTATAACAATATACACTAGACATTTTCTGCATTCTAAAAATTTTATAATTTTTAACATAATATTCACTAGAAATTTGCGAGATTACTTTTATCCTCATTTTACATTTCATGTATGTTAATTAAATCCATCTTGCAGGTGAGGCATAAAGGATGTTCAAGGCCACACTCCTCACACCTGGTTGGCAGGAATTTACATTTAAAGCTTCAAAGACCAAACCCTATGATATCAAAGACTTTTTCTCTTGATTATGTATTCTTTTTCAAACTATAACTTATTATATATTCACTCAATAATAGCATTAATAAAGAATAACTGGATTTTTGTTAATTAAGACAAGGATATATAGTTTTAAAACCATATAAACAAAATTGCTTGCTAATCTGCTCAGGAACAAAATGTCAAGTTTTAAGAAAACATAGTAAAACATTACTGGGTAGAAACAACAAGGTCATGTTTGGCACTTGTTGAGTCTATAACCATGGAAAGAAATGTTGCCCTAAAAATTTAAGCTTACTAATTGCAGTAAAGATAGGTAGGATATTTGTCAATGTCATAAATAATAGTTTAATAAATACACATTTGAAAATTGCTATTTCCTTTTGCAGTTTTCTTTAGTTTTATTAAAACCACAGCATTGAATACCAACTCCATGTATAGAGTCATTATTTGCTATTGACAAGACTTATGAGTGTACTTCTAAAAAGAATATTCTGTCAAAAATATGCATCACAGCTTGAGCAGGTGGCTATATCAGCAAAGTGCTTGCCACATAAGCATGAGGTTAGCATTTAGATTCCCATAGCAGTCTGAAATCCCAGCACTCCCAAGTGAGATGGAAGGAGACAAGAGAATCCTTGCAAGTTCCTTTAACAAGCTAGTGCAGCAAACAAGGACTCTGTCTCAAACAGGGTGGAAGGCAAGGACTGACACCACATTATTCTCTGACCTTTACTGGCACACATAAGCCTGAACTCATATGCATATACATACAGATTTACTGACAGACAGATGCATATATAAATACACATTTATCTAAAAGCTAGGCACATTTTGAATTCCTTCAAAACTGGCTCTGTAATCTTTGAAATTTCATTTTAATTTTCTATATTTCAGCTTTCTTCCTTTGAAGTAATTTCAATAAATGCATGTTATTTTGAGGTTTGAAAGGAATTCATAAAACTCAGTTCCTAGTATACAGTAACTCAGTTTGTACTTGCAAATATTTTATATTAAATTATCTATGCAAACCTTACAGAATTTTTGTAAGACTTTAGACAGTGTATCAGATTTATTGTTTATTGGTTTTGATTTTAACTATTCACTTTAAATGACCTGCTATCTACTTTTCACAACTAGATTCCTTTAAAGACTAATGCATTTTTATTTGAGTAAAATATCCTTGCATAATTATAATTCAAATCCAAAGAAGAAAACACACACACGCATGCACACACACCACATATATGAACAAAATTGGAAACCAGAGCCAATTGAACTTAATGGATTTGAGAACTTACCTCTCCAATAAGTGGTGTCGTTCCATCTGGCTCACTCACCCAAGTGTTTTGTTCATTACCCCTCCTATATGTTGCATATTCTGCTCCATTGGCTCGTCGGTCTATAGATATCGCAGGGTCCTGATAAAGAACTAAGATTATGTAGGCAATATTTTAATGTACAATTGTATAACAATAAAAATGTTTTACTAATTTATCCTTACCAGGATGATAACATATTTTTGTCCGTGGTCATGTAAATCCTTAGCAAATTCAGGAAGCCCATTGAAATTAACACTATCATAAGTAAAGTCTTTTTTGTCTTCCATGTAGTCAATATCGGTGACTTGTGCATCCTGGAAATTAGCAAAGAGTGCTTCAGTGAGAGTTGAAGGAGCTTTCTTGTAACGTCAGTCTTTAAGCACAAACATTTGTTTCATACAGAGAGAAAGTAACATAACAACTCAACAATGTCATAGGAAAACAGCCTAGTGTAATTTAAATCTCAAAATTTGGAAGGTAAAGTAGGAGGTCCTTAAAATCAAGGACAGCCTGAACTACAGAGTAGAGACATTGTTTCAAGAAAAAAAATGATAAATTAATGTATATTTTATTTTATATGAAGAAGAAATAATACTTTTATAAAGCTGTTTACTTTCATTCATATGGCTCATTTAGTTTGCTTTCTCTCTTTAGTGCTGGTTATGAAATCTAGAGTCTAATGAATATTCTACTACCAAACCACTCTCTTAGCCCTATATTATCTCTTTTTCATGTGTAAAAGGCTTAAACTACTATTAATTGAAATTTGTCATTTGTGAGTTTCATTCATGTCATATCTCTGTACATACATTTAAAAAACAAATTTTATTTAGCACATTTAAATATATATACTTAAATGTGTATAATTGCTAACTGCATTCCTTATACCCACAGGTAAGTGTACCTTTTACTCCTAAGCAAAAAAAACCTCTTATTGGAGCCAGTGAAGACCTTTATAGAAATCCACAACTGATGAAAAGGCTTCGGACAGCTGATGTTGGTGTCCCCAACCCAGACTGATACATCTACAGTGCAATCCCTACAGACTCAGGGAATATTGCACAAGAATGGGCAGGGAGACTGTAAGAGTCAGAGGTCCAGGACATCTGCTGTAAGGTAGTGTCTTTCTATGTGACGCCATGAAATCTTAACAACATGGTCATCTAAGCTTGAGCTGTGCAGTGACCGTGCCAGTTGCTGTATCAGCATTGATGGTAGAAATCTCACAAAAACCCAAACTTAGATGAAGATTTCTAGTGAAAAATGGCAACTGAGAGAGGGAAAATCAGTATTCTCTGGGGACAAGCCCTGAATAGGTTGTTTAATACTATGTGGTCAGCTTTAAATACATATAGGAACACTAAATACACTCAGGAGGATGTATTTGTATACACATTTATATGTACATAGAAGTAATTAAATAAGAAATTATGGATTTGAGAAGACATGGAGGGAACACAGAAGGAATGAGAAGACTGAGAAGGAAGGTGCAAATGATTAAATACAGCACTCATTTATGAATTTTCAAAAATTATATTAAAATTGACAACAAATATTTTCATTTTGATAAAACTCCTGATAATATCTTCAAAATATGTTTCATCAAATAAGAAGAGGCCATTAATTTGCAAAAAGCAAGAAGGTATAAATTAGATGGTCTGGAGGGAAGAAAGGAAAGTAATAAATGATGTAAATATATTATAATTTCAAAAAAGAAAAAATGAAAAAAATTCAATCAACCTATGGACATCATATAAGAATATAGAATAAATTTACCATTAAATTGCTTTTATAATTACAAATGTTCTAGATCATCAATGTAACATACTTTATGTATTCGAATATCCTGACACTTTTGTCATTTCCTGTTACGTTAAAATGCTTGTCCTTTATCCCCCATCCCTAGCAACTTTCCTTCTCCTTACATATGGAATGCCAGCTTCCCGGTTTCTTCTGACGACTTCTTTCACTGCATCTAGTGACTGGTAATTCCAGCGACTCAGTTGAAAGCCAAGACTCCAATATGCAGGCATTGCTGGTCGACCAATGAGCTTGGGGAGAACGGGCATTCAGTTAGTTTCAACAAAGAAAAATGTCTTTAGGATTGCTAATATTAATGTACTCTTTATTCTATGATTCCTTAGTATTTGCTGAACTATATGCTATAAATACAGACTCCCATCTAAATTCTATTTTTCTCCTCAAAATTTCCAAGAACCTTCTTATAAAACATTAAGTTTTTGTTCTGTCCCACATCATTTGTGTATTTTGTGTTAAAGAAACCCCCAGGAAAATAACATTTGCAAGATATATTTGTCTATCATGGAAAATTATTGACAAGAATTAATGTATGCCTGGTGCATGAGCTAGCTTGTATGAGCCCATTCCCTATCGGGGGATGCCGTGGTCGGTCTTAATGCAGGAGGAAGGGCCTGGTCCCACCCCACCTTAATGTGCCAGACTTTGTTGACTTCTCATGCCAGCCCTTACCCATTGGGAGGAGTGGATGGGAAGTGGACTTAGGGGGAAGAATGGGTGGGGGAGAACTGTGATTGAAATGTAAATGAATTTTTTAAAATTAAATTAAAATAAAAAAGAAATAAAACATAGTAAAAAAAAGAAATTATAACACAAAAGTATGCTTTTTGTCATTCACTCATTTCCTATTTTGATCAAAACTGTGAATGACTTATACTTTCATTGACTATTTCTATTCTCCAAAATATTATAATTTCTTTTTATTTATTTTATCAAAAACTATCATGACTAAATAAAGTTTTAATCTGTAATGTTTCAAATAAATATGATTTCTGAGGTTAGCTATCTCATCATAAAAATTAATCAAAATAAAAATATACATTTACATAATTTCAGATTTCATTATACATGGAAATAATGAAGATTATCAGCTAATGTCTTTAAATTTTGTTAAGAAACATGCAGAGAAGTCCTATGCATGCAACAAGAAATTATTAAACAACATATAAAGCAAATTGTTGTAGGAAAATAATTAATAAGCTCAGTCTGAAACCAACCTCTTGATATTGTTGAACTACTTGTTCTGGTGTGTCTCCAAGAAATATATAAAAGTCTAGTATGCCTCCAGTAACTCTGTAAGTAATTATTGGAGTTGGCTGAATGAAGACCTCTACAAAGTAGAAATAGGACAAAATATACATAATTTGAGAAGTGTCCATAATGATAAAACAACTGTCACACACATTTAAGAGCGTCTTGTTAGACATATCAGTGCACATAATGTTCAATTATTAATATAAAGTAAGCTACTGAAAATAAGAATAACTTTGGAGAAAGCAGAATGATGCTTGTAAGGCCTGTGACAGACTAGCCAAGACTTCCCTTTACAG
Organism: Ellobius talpinus; assembly: GCA_001685095.1. Lineage (NCBI taxonomy): Eukaryota > Metazoa > Chordata > Mammalia > Rodentia > Cricetidae > Ellobius > Ellobius talpinus. The sequence continues at coordinate 27,994 of LOJH01004514.1, read as the reverse complement.
AGTTGCCATGGCTGCTCTGGAAAATGCAGAGCAGAGCATAGGGGGTCAGACTCCTAACAAGATCAAACGTCTTGCTAAATTCATATCTCAATTAGTTATTGCAATTTAAGATTAATTGAAACATCATATAACCACACATTAATTTCTAAAAAAAATCATATTTTTTTAACTTAACATTGTACAAATAATTGACTGGATAATTACGGAACTCACTTCTCTTGCTGAACAATTGTGACACAACACAAGGTATGCTTTCCCAAACAGGAACACTCACAATTAAAAGCTAATTTTAAAACCTTCCAATAAAATTTCACATGCTGTCGCTATTTACAAAGTTGTTTATTTTGAAGTCAAACATCTATGATAGGAATCAAAAGAGTAGTTGAACATGTCAAGATAAATTTCATGTAAACATATTATCAAATAAATTATTTTTACCCATTGCGTTGCTGTTCATAAGGAAAACACCATAAGACTTCCCAGTGTTATCTTCAATGCCCATGAAGAATGTCTGATGCCCGTAGAGATTATGGTTATTCTGAAAGGTGAAGTTCAAAGTTTAAATATTGCACTGAATCTAAAGTGAAGAAAAATATGCTGAAATGGATTTACTTAAAACTTGCTTACTTTTTCAATTTATCCTCCTATAGCTCTATACTAATTTCCCTTAATATATATTACATAAAGGATTATAGTATAAAAATAATATAATGTACTTCAGTAAATAATTTCATATTTGCAAAAGAGACATTAACATGTATTAATTGATCACTTGCTTCTCTTTGTTTTATTAAAATTAAATATATTTGAATAAGCCATTCAAATATATACATTCAGCAGTATCCATATTTTTTCCTACAGGACACACAGAAAGATGCCTATCTTAGATTCTGCAGTGTGTTTGTTAAGAGAAGATGAGAGCATGAGATGGTGCAGGCAACTCCTAAAAATGATGGCAAAAGGAAAGTTAAGCCTTTCTTACTGGTTTTATATAGAAACCATTTTACATAAATAGCAAAAAAACTATTTTATATAAATAGTATTGTCAAATGCCATAAATGTATCAGCTTTTCCACTGTAATGATTTAATGTATAAAGCCAAGAAAATATCGTACATCACCAGGAATTTCATCTCGAGTAAAGATTGGCCACGTTTTCCAGTATAAATTATGACGAAATCTCTTATGAATATGCTCCCCAAAGCCATAAATATATTCACTTGGAAGTTTTGTTGAAATCTGCAAATACTGGTTAGAGTACACCAGTGGACCAATACTGGTATCAAACCTGAACCACAAAATAAAAAGAAATGGTTTGTGTACGGAAGAAATATTTCCTCCTTTTAGTTAAAGGTAGACATAATCCATGAGACTTAATTTCTAAAGCGTCAGCCTTCAGCTGCAGTCATTATTGAAAAAACAAACTGTTCCATAAATAGAACTTGTTTATGGTATTAACATAACTTTGTTTCCATCAATACAGTTTTTCACAGGCATCCTACTCTCTAGTCCTCTTCAGGTATCAGAATATCACTACACTATCACTTGTGCTATCCAGAAGCAACTTACATATAAATAAATAACAGATGTATACATACATAAATAAAGGAAGGCATGTTCTCAAAGAGTATAACCCAGGTTCGAACTGTGTTTGTTGCATTTGGTACTGCATCACTCTTCTGATTTCATTCATGATAAAATTAATTTCAAAATCAGGGTTTTGAAATTCAATAAAAGATGTCATGTCAAAATTTTGAAAACATATTATTCATTTCTAACTCATTATCAAAAGTCTCCATATCTTCTACCATTTATCCAACTTGAGAATCATTGTGTTTCTCAATTTTATGGTTAGAATTGTCTAGAGTTCACATGTAATTGATTCAGTAAAGTATTTCTCTTTCTGTGTTGGACTTCTCTGCTTAGAATTAAGTACTTTTTTAGGAAATACCACAAAACAAATTATAAAAATGTCCAAATCTATTTAGTTAAAGTAAATTTATAAGATTTGACTCTCAGCACTATTCAACGTTACATGTACCCTCCCTTTTTCCTATTTAAAACTTATTTCTTTTATTTTTAAAACAATCCTTCTTTTGAGATTATACTATAATTACTACATCATCGTTCCTTCCTTTTTCCTTCCAAACCTTCCCATATACCCCTGCTTACCTGCTTTAAAATCTGTACCTTGTTACTATTAATTCTTGTTACATACATTGTGTGTGTGTGCATGCACACATCGTATGCAATGCTACCTTTTATAAAGGGTCAAATTTTTACAGTAAATTACTAAGTTATTTGCACCAATTACTCCTTGCCCCAGACGATGCATTATAAGTGGAAGTATTCAACTTCCCTTTAACTTGATCTATGTGAGCAAATGATTTAGATATTCCCTTATAAATTAATACCTAACTGAATAGAAACCTGAATATTAATATTAATTCATATTAATTCTGAATATTCTTGCAGAAAAGACGAAATAATGAGTGTAACGTTCAGAGCAGCCATTCTTACATGAGTCATATTGACGATGTAAACCTGTATCAGCACTTTCTTCCATCTCTGCCTTTAGTTGGGATCAACTGACATTTTCAAATTGTGCTTTAGTTTGTTTCTTTCATGGAAACCAAAATTATTTCATCAGCATAGTATTTATAGATCCTTACACTTTTGGGATATCCTTTGTGAACTGGCACTGACAACCAGAAGTTTGTATCCTCTGGCAACAGAATAAAATTGGCCACCTATTTGAACAAATGTAAAGGCAAAATGAAATTATCACTTACAAGACTCTGTTGTTGCTTTTCCTGATCACTTTGATGCTGAATGGGTCTTCAGTGACTTGAACATCATAAAGTGCATTGTCAGCTGAGATTCCAGCAACATCTTGTACAAACTGATGTGGAACTTCATATCTTTTATTATTTGGATCTGTAATCTGTCAAGATTGTATACATAAACAGTAAGTTATAGAGATACTCCCAGCTCTGATTTACTGCATGCAAGCAGTACACACACACACATATATAATTTAATACCACAATATAAATGTAACATTTGAATGATTTTGCAAGGATAAACCATTCAAATTCCTAAGAATTAATTATACTTAATTGGTTAAGAAGTTTTCTATATGGTTAGATAAATATATTTATTGATAATATAAGAAAGATATTGCCACTAAGTATAATTTAAAACTACCCTTTTAAGTTTATTATTTTAAGTACCTTAAGTATCTATCTCATAGCTATTCCAATGAAGACAATATTTTTATTTTAATTTTTAAATAAATAAATTTTTAATAAATTAAAAACCCAACAAATGAAAAAAAAATCACACAGTGAAATTAACCACACCCTAAATGTATACATCTCAATGAATCTCTAGACTATAAATAGCCATTAAGATGGAAACTGTGAAGGTTTTCATTGGATTTTAAGCTTGAGGGACAGAATATTTTCTATGCATGTATCCACATCTTGAAAGAATTAGAACTAGAAGACAAATAGTTATATATTCCCTTTCATATCTGCTGTTTATTACTTCTGTTCAGTACTTACTCTGCCCATTATTCTTTTAAATTTTGTGATTATATTTTCTCTAGAATGTAACAGCATACTATATATATATATGCTATTACATATAAAATTTTATATGTATATACAGATATATAATTATATTTATCTATTCATCTGTTAATTGACTGCTAGTTTTATTCCAGTTTTTGCCACAGTGTATAAAGTGTTTTAAAATAGCTGGGTATGGTGGCTCATGCATTTAACCCGAGCATTCAGGAGGTAGAGGTGTGCAGATTTCACAAGACTGGCCCAGTCTACAATGCAAGTTCCCGGACAGTAAGGGGAACAACTAAACAGAGAAACTTTGTCTCTAAAACACTATATACAAAAACATCTTTAGTGATGTGTTTGACATACATTGTGGTAAAATATCATTTTTCAGCATATTAATTCACATAGGGTCTATCTTTTTCAGTGTAAAACTGACATTGTATATAAAAAAGTCTTTTAACTTTTTGAATGTTTTCCTAAAAATTTGCATTATCATCCTTTTCTTCTACAGATTATATGTGTGTATGTGAGTGCATACATCCACGACTAACCCCCTTCTATAAGCCAGCAGTCTCTCTCTTTAAACTCAAGAATGAAGTTCAAGCCATTGATTTCATAAAGCAATATTAACTTCTATCAACTCAAACTTTAAATTAACATCCTGGAGAAATCTCCCGGTGGGTAAGAACACATATTGTGCTTGTAGAGTGAGGACCCAGATTCAATTTCCAGGACCCACATGGTTGGTAACAGGTATCTGTAACTCCCTTTCCAGGGTCTGATAACCATGCCTGGCTTCAGTAAGTATTGGGCATACCCATAGTACAAAAACATTAACAAAGACAATACATCTATACATACAAAATAGATAAATGATGAAAATGCTTTAAATAACAATCCTACAGAGACTACAATTACATGTCTTTTTCAATACAAACATTTATTGGGCACAAATTCTTCTGAAGACAATTACGTAAGTATTTTAAATAGGATATGTTCCTTGAATTCTTGAAAGACAACTACAGAAGAAACTTTTATTATTGAAGTTGTCTTCAATGGGAGAATGACACATAAAAGACTAACTAGTCTTTTGGAGATAAACGTTTCTCATTGTGGACAACACATGGTAAGGAAGGGAGTGTGGGCTTCAAGTATACTTTATGTCAGAATCTTTCTAGAAATATTTAAAAGCAAAGGCTGGAGAGATGACTCTTTTGTTAATATGACATGCTGCCCTTACAGAGGTCCTGAATTGAATTGCCTGCATATTCATGGTGCCTCACAACCATCTGTAACTTCAGCTTTAGGAGATCTATTGACCTTTCTGGCTTCCATGGGCACTGCTCTCATGTGAACACACATACATAGAGACAGACAAAATTTGCACATTTGAAATACACAGAAATAAATTTTTAGAAATAGTAAAAGTCAAACCTTGAACCGAAAACGATTTGGGGTTTGTCTCTGAGTTGTGAGGAGGACACTTGAAATGTCATTACCAAACAGAGTAGGAGAAGCGATCCTGCTCAATGTAGCTTCATGTCCTTAAACAAAATGGAGGGAAGCACATACATTTGGATTAGTTATAAATATTAACATTTATTACTAATTTATCTATTTTAATATTTTTCTAATAGTATCACAAATAACTGTTTCTCTTTTATATTGCATGATGAAACCATGAAAAATATCTTGATATAATATTTAAAAATTTTGATGTATGTATTTTTGGAAATCTCTTGAAGATACTATTTTCATGAAAAACTAAAATAGACTCTTTCTACTCAGAACATGCACTGAACTATCATGACGGACACTCCTTACCTGTATCTTTTATGCTTATTGACTCAGCACTATAGCCATGGTTGTTTGCAAAGAAGCACCAAGGAATAACAGAGCTGTTCCATGGGCGCCAGCAACAGCCACGCTCTGCACATTTTGCCTGGGAAAATATTTTTAATGAATAACATGAATGGCATTGTAATAAGATGTACTAGTATCTGTTTCACTATTAACAGTTTCAGTAGGCACGTTTTAAAACTTTTTTATGTTTTTCCCTTCATTATTATACTAGTGAAAAAGAATTTGAATACTTATGTTGTGTTTACAAGACATGAAAGTCAGGTGAATTTACATAAATGAAAATTTAGATTTAGTTCAAGCCCATGTAACTTATAGCAATGACTAGGGCTTACAAACAGGATCTTGTACGTGCTAGATTACTGCTCCTTGATCACAGTCTCAGACCAAAGTTTTATAACAAATTGTCAACCATTAATTAGTTAAACATCTTGGTAGCTGAGTAATATTAAAGTCAGAACAAACTGCTATAATTTAATAAACATTACAAAATGTTGACTTACAGTGATTTTACTAACTACATAAGAAAAACACATAAATTAGAAAAAGCTATAAGTGCAAGCATACTTAAAATGTTGAATGGCATGGTGATATTGAGCATAATTGAAAAGTCATATTTTCAATTATGAAACTTTTGCAAAATGAATACTGGTATAATATTCACATAATGATTTTTGTGAAAACAGTATTTCAAGTGCTGCATACTAATCAAGTGAAAGTCTACATCAAATTTCTGTCTTCATATCACATTAAAATGGCTCCATGGACAAACACATACATATTTAAACATTACACAGAAGAATGCAAAAGGATCAGTTGATACTTCTCATAATGTCAAATATGTAAGCCTTTATTTGAACAATTTTATATCTAGTTATAGAACCTATTGAAACATCCTTAATGACACAAAGTTATATCTGCTGTAAAATGATTAAAACAAAGACCATTATAGCAGACTAAGGTGTTTTATTCTAACTAATTGCAAACAAAAAATAGAACCAGACAAAGATAGAAAAATCTGAAAAGGTGTGAGGTTATTCTTAAAAAATAAAAGCCAAGCACATCATAAGAATATTTTGATAAAGTGGAAAATTACTAAAATGGAATTGGAGCAAATTTCTCAACAGGTACTCTATTACTAATTTTCTGTGGCTGCCCTAAAAACCATGAAATGGAAGGTGGCTAAAGGTGACAGAAATAAATCCCTTCAAAGCACTGCTGGTTGGACCCCCTAAATAAAGGTGACCAGGGAGACATGCTTCCTCTGAGGGTGCTGAGGAGAATCTTCCTTTTTTCCAAGACTTCCAGTGACTCTGGGAAGTGTTGAAACCCCTTGGCTCTAATCTCCACCCAATTTTGTTCTGCCTGTCACTCTGCATAGATTCTCCATATAAAGTCAACAGTCGAAACTAAACTGATCTTTAAAAACACTTTCTCAAAATAACATACAGTTTTAGGACTCTTCAAGTTGACACAAATCCTTGGCAAGCACAATGTAACTAACCACATACATACATTATAGTGCTATTTTAAAAACAATAAGAACATTAAAGGCAATTGTTATTAATTTTAGTTTTTTGTGGAATTTAATATTTCTTTCATTTGTTTAGCTGCTCTTTCTGTTATTTAAGTCTTTCAATACTTTTATTTACCTCTCTAATTTCATGTTTCTTTCTGATTTATTTGAAAGACAGAAGGTTAAAACATTGACAATCAATGAGTAGTCATAATTTCAGTAAAATCCCATAAATATGATGGCAAAAAATCCTCAGTTCTTATTTAATTATATGGCCTTAGTACATGTACATGCTTTAACCAGAATTCTATAGCATACTTATGTAATACTTAGTTGAAACATTGGTATAAACCAAATTATATTCTCAAATTTAAATGTTGTAGGAAGGCCTTCCCATATTAGTTCATTTGGCAATAGCACTTTTAAGGAAGAATAGGGACTTCAATAAAGTCATAGCATGGAGCTTCATTCAAGAATAGTGGTGTCTTTATAAAAACAGCTTCCCTCTTCTGGTGTGCATACTAAGAAATGTTCCTTGGGGATGGCAAGAAACACTATCTAAAAAAAATAGTAGTAAGTCCTCTCTAGATACCCCCCAGGGAGGTAGATCATTTGCTTCTAATGAATTAAGTGTCTTTTTTCAGCAGACAGAGACCATTACAGGAAGCTATCTCTTATCAAAATAATGGTGTGTTGCCTAGCTCCAACTGATATATGTACAGTACAACCCTTACACCTAAGATTCAAGAAGAACAAGATCTCTACTGTGGCACAGTGTCTTCTAATATGACAGGCAAGACACACCCATGATATCTGGACAATAAGGTTACACCCACAAGAGAAGAACATAATACAAATAGTAGATATGCCAGCTTGGATGGAAAAAAGTCTTACAAGGTCCCAGTCCTAGATGAAGAGTTACAGGCAGTCAGCAACTCTGACCGAGGGGCAATGAGTCTTTCTAAAGGATAAGACCCTTAATTGGTTATCTAATACCAAACAGTCAGCTCTGAAAACATACAGAGACAAGCAGCTCTAAATGGAGCAAGGAGGATGTATTTATTCAATTACTTTTATATATATATATATATATGTATCAATTAAAGAAAAAGAAGGCATGAATGTGAAAATGGCAGGGGAATGAATGTTGTTGGTAGGAAGAAAGTAAGAGATGAGAATGTTGTAAATAAGCGTATATATACGTAAGAAAATTCAAAGTCCTCACTACAAACTAGAGAAAATAGTACTTTGTCTCAGACAAATAGTCTCCAGAGCTATGGGAAATAAGTGCAGAAACTGACAATTTTGAGATATTTATTATGACAGCCTAAGCTAACTAAAATACTGAATGACAATATAGCTGTTAAGTAACCATTTTTACCCTTCCATACCTTGCATTATTGAGCAATAAGTATGTATGCCTTGTATACACAATGTGTTTCATATTTTAAAGTTAAGTATTAGTCAATTATGATATATCTTCAAATATATAAAACCCAAATGAATTTTTATAATAAAAATCTGATGGAAATTAACAGAAAATAATCATTTTGACTAACTCAATCTTAGATGTCTTGTTTGGACTAAATAATATATCTTCAAATGCTAATTTTATATTTAGAGAGTCAAATATATACTTTAAGTTAATAAACTACTGTTTTATGTTGTCACTAAAGAAAGTGGAAAGCTACAGTTCAAGTGTCTTAAAGATTTTACAAGGTATTACTGAGAAAATATTATCGGAAACACATAATTAAAAGTAACATTATATAAAATTCACATAATAAGTTTTGAATAATCATTATACTTACAATGTATATTATAATTTAAGTGAGAGAAAGAAGGAAGAATACTCAGCCCATATTCTTGATTTCTGGCACATTTTATTTTTTATTTATCCATCATTTGCTTTCTCAGCATTTTATAGTAAAAAAATCCCTTTTAAAATTATCTAATTAAAATCATTTATTATACTAGTTAATCACTAATGCCTACTGAGTTTGTGGAACTTGAGCTAAGCCTGAACTTTGCACCCACTTGCAGAACTCTCTGAATACTCATTTATCCGTGAGAAGCTCTTTGAATTTCCAATTATGTCTAAAGTTCAATGAGGGAGAGTTATTTTATTAACGTAATTTCTTTTAAACCACTTTAACTAAGCTTGAGTTTATTTTTTTGTCTAAGTGTCAAGAAACTCTCTTTCTGTTGCTGTCTCCTTCTACCTTGACTTCATTTCCTGTACTTTGGATAATCCCAGACTTTCCAATGAATGCTATGTAAGCACAATCCCACTGGGGTGTATTGAAGGCATGGATTTATATTCTTGGCTAATTTAACCAGGCTCGCCTCAGATTTATGATCATCTTATCTCTGGTTCTCTCGTAGCTGGAATTACAGCCATGAAACATATGTCGGACCAATTTTGTCTTTTTTTTAATGACAAATGAAAATATATTTTCTGAAGTAGAGTTTACTTCATTAGCCTAGTTTTATTACTATTAGTTCATTACTAAGCACACGAAAATAAAAATATTCTTCAGCAACTTAATGGATTGAATAACAATAAAGAACTAAAGATCGCATCAAAGCTAAATCAGTGCCTCTTTATATGGTACTTTCTTAGAACAATATGCTTCCTAAAATGATTGAGTGTTAATCTTCAATCATGTATTGAGAATAGTAATCAGAATATCAACTTTCTTTCATCTGTAATAGTAATCACTGATCTATTTAGCTGCTTCATTGGTGAGCAATAGGAGATAGTAATATAAGTACACTATTATGATTAATATTTCACTCACTTATTTAGTTTCTGATAACTTAAAAATAAAATCCTGTGTAAATTAAAGGTCTGTCAATATTCTATTATTTTGTTTGATAGGGAATGTTGAAGTGAGATTCAAACAAAAATATTATAGAACTTGTCAAATATGGATATAAAAGGCATATACTTATTGACTTTTCACAAATTTTATGAATTAAAATGTCTGGGTCATTGTCTGGTTACATGAATCTAACCAGCTTCTTTACCAATTGTCATAGAATAACATATAAATATATTTAGAAAGTGAATAGTATTTAATTTTCTAGAAATTCTTCGTTTGGGGGGATTTTTGAGATAGGGTTTCTCAGTAATTATGGAGTCAGTCCTGGAACTCGCTCTGTAGACCTGACTGGCCTCAAACTCACAGATACCCAATTGGGAAACTCTACTTCCCAAGTGTTGGGATTAAATGTGTTTGCCACAACTTCTTGGTGTGAAATATTTATTTTTTGTTGTTGTTGTTTTGTTTTGTTTTTGCTTGGTTGTTTTTTTTTAGATTTTATTTATTATGCTGGAAGAGGGCACCAGATCTCAATTTGGATGGTTGTGAGCCACCATGTGGTTGCTGGGAATTGAACTCAGGACCTTTGGAAGAGCAGCCAGTGCTCTTAACCTCTGAGCCATCTCTCCAGCCCCCTGTGAAATATTTCTTAATGCCACCACTATAAATAATATAGTTTAAACAATTCTCAAGTATTATTCAAAGGCCCTGTACTATCAGTGATTATACATTAAGAAGCAGGGACACGCAATGAAACTTTCATGAGGACGTATAATATCAACAATAGTTTGGTAAGTATGAATGGATATTAACCTCTTAATTTGAATTGAACAAAGGAATTGAAAACAGACTTATTAATATCTATGCTTTCATGTATTTATACAGAGAAATAATGGGAGCATAAGTAATGTTTTTGTTTAGATCTTTAATAATATGAATTAGCTTATATTGAACAGTTATCTGCACATAATGGTGTATATATTTCTAAAATCATCCAGAACAATTTTGGCAGACCTGTGTTGGAGTTTGATCTGGGATGCAGTTTATTCTCGCATTGATAGAATCATCTTGCTCAGTGGGACACTTTCCAAGACCAGGGGTTGGAGTTATTACTGGAAGAAAATATGAAAATTATGTTTATGTATTTCTCAAGTAATTAATATTTTGTTTGTCAAATGGATGGATTCATTTTATACCTAATTAAAATGAAGTCAACTTCTGATTCTATAAGACCTATAAATTCAAACATTTGTCAGTACAACATAAGGTTTAAATAATATTTTACAATTGTGTGTATGGTCTCATATCTAGTAGAGATGAATATTGTCTTTATAAAGCTGTCATCAATAGGGAAAATGTATGATAATGACATTGGTTAGTTCTGTAACAAGTGCTTGACTGAAGTACGATGTATAATATCCTTTACTCCTATTTGATCAGTAGAACATGGCAATGTGATTATGTTAGGAAAATCTGAATAGAAAGCCAAAGTTTCAAGTCACCTTCTTTGTACTTAGTCAGGGACTCTCTGTTTCATCAGTTATAGCAAGGACAAAGAGAATGCTGTCTATAACATCCATGTGTTGTTCAAGTTTTTGAAAACCAAATAAAAAATCTTGGCCTCCTCAAAACTGAGTGATGAGATGGGGTGAAGTGGAGGATCCTCCAAACTGAGTGATGAGATGGGGTGAAGTGGAGGATCCCACAGGCCAATTATCTCACCTGTTTTAAAGCTTTACTTCTTTGCCTCATTTCTCTTTCTTAAATAATGTATGCTGGAAAGTCCACTAATGTAAAAGTGCACAGATCCCTTAATTATAGTGCTTTTTACTACAAACATCAGACTCCAGGGGACAGGAAATATTGTAGCTATTTTGGAACATACACTGAGAAGTTACCTTTGATTTCATTCATTTATTCATTGGCCAGGGGGCATTACATTGGTCTTGAAAGCAAGAAGGCCACTTGGAACTTGAGAAAGTTAGTTCATTGCTTCCCTCTCACAGGCCCCAATAACAGCAGTTAACACACAGCTACTGCAGTAACATTCCCCTAACTTTCCTTTGATGCCTAAATGGGTAGTATAGCTTACCGTCCACAGCAGGCACGTTTGTTGCTAAGACAACAACTAGAGCAATAGCAATAATTGTCACGATGATAAAGAGGACAGTCAGAGTGATCTCTAACCCGCTGAATTTCTTCTTCGCCATCTAGGGAAAGAAAGGAATTTTTGCGGAAATGTAAAGTTTTTATCAGTAAGACATAATTGATTATGAATATTTATATATATTAATTTCTAAGCAAACAGAGCTGTGGGAATTTATATCTTTAACAACAGTGAAAAACAAAGCTGCCGTGAGTTGGAAAGAGGTGGGGGTGAGGGGTCTTGGGATAGAGGAAAAGATGGGGGATGTAATCTAGTTGCATTTTAATCTCAAATATATATATTTTTTCAAAAATCTAATATAATACAACAAAAAGATGTGAAAATGCATAGTACCATGACAACCTTTCTTTATGTAGAAAACAGAAACAAAAATTATAGACAAAGATCAAACTAGATATGACTATTCAAAAACTCTCGAGGATAAAATGATCCATTTTGTGAGTGAAAGATGCAGCAAAAATCTTACAGATCATGCAAATTTTGAACAAAATTTCATAGGCTACAATGTATAACCAATTTTACAAGCGAAATACCTTATTAGATGGTGGTTTGATGGGTATTAATTAATGGTTCTGGTAGCAATAATTGAATATGCAATAAATCTAGAATCTATTCTGCCTATGCAGATATTATTTTTAAAAAAATGCTTTCACAATACCTCAAGCTTTGCAGTACTTTTAGATTTTCAAATCTATTTTATACTATAAAACTACTTAAACAAAACCAAGATTCCACCTGTATTTGAACAAAAACCGTTAGAACAAGCTAGAAAAAATGCTTATATCTTATAATTTTTTTTATCTTTATTCCTCTGCTTTTAGAACATGTAACATACTTAGAATGATAAATTTGCTATTTGACTATCAAAAAGTGCAGATAGAAATATTTCTAACAGAGTTAAAGAAAAAGTATATTTGCTTAGAAACATAGCATAGAGAGATAATGGGACCTGGAGACTTACCTCAGCTCATAGCCTGTCCTATTTGCTGTGCTGAGTTGGAGCTGGGAAGGCTGTTTAAGTAATGATCAGAGAAAATTGCTCAGGTATATATTGACTACTCATAAAGTTTTATTGCACTTTCATAAGCTTATCGACCTTTAATGTTCTTCTGTTCAACATTCAATTGCTGAAGCCTTAGTCCTGAAAGTAGTTTACATAAATAAACCACTCTGCCATCCCATGTTAATTAATAACCATGTTTTTAGATAGATTTTGATGTTTAGATAGTAGGACATGTTGAAAAAACACATCATCACTGTTTGAAACTCATTTTTCCCTTTAAAAAGTCTGTTTTTATTTCAATATTTGGATCTGGATTTAGGAATTTGTATCTCATTTTATGAGATTTAAAAACATTTGAAAAATGTAGATTATAAAATATTTTCAAGGACCAATACTTAGCTAGAATTTTTTTATTGTGATAAATCAAAGTTTTGAGCTGATAATTTACATCACAAGTCTTCAAATGACTGGAGAAGATTTGGAAGATCACAGAATATGGTATGTGGGCTCAAAACTGCTTTTACGTTTTTGACATTGTCTTCATACATGGCACTGAAGCTGTTTCTTTACAGATTTTGATTTTGTTCATTCTTATGTTTGCTTTTCACTGTATAATGAGATAACTAAACTCAAATTCATCTGGATGAAAACAATAAAAGATAATTCTATATTATAAAATAATAATTATATAAGAGTTAATCACATGATTGCATGTGTTTACAAGCCCAAAGACTGCAGAACTTAGGAAATTCATAAGAAGAATATATAAAAGTAGGGCCTAAAGAACATACATTTCTTTTATGTAGGACACTAACTTATGCTGAAAAAAAAACATGATGTAAATGTTTCTCTGTTCATACTGCAAACTTTACAAACTTTTGATGCTGCTAATTGAAGTTATTATTACTATGGTTTTTGAGAGCATAGGATATAAGAGATCTAACTTGACCACAGATTCTGTGGGCAAATTTATTGAAGAATATATTTCTTTATGTAAAAAGAGTTAAAGAAACTGCCTAATGTTATGCTCAATGAGAGAATAAAATCATTTATATGTTACCACTGTTTCACCCTGACTGTCACAAGGGCAGTCGGCTTTGACGCTTACATTCTGCTGGAATTCTGCAAACACTCTCTCACTTCGTTTTCAGCAGAGACATATTGAAATAATAGAATCACAGAGTATAGAGCAATCCCCTCTTGAGGAAATCTGAGTACAAATGCGAACATAAACAATAAAAGGCCAGTAGATAAGGCTCTGGGGAGAGATGAAAACCTGTGGGTACAAGGAAACAGGATGAGATTGCCCTGTACTGGCCTCCGTGAGCATAAAAACAAGCTCAATACAACAGAAATTTTGAGACGGTCATTCTTTACATATAGATTCTGTAACCATATGTAGAAAATATCAGCTCTCCCTAAATCCCCTAGGAACAAAATATATAAATGCCACCAATATATAGAAGGCTAATACATATTAGGCTATTAAGTTCCAAGGTAACAATGACCATTTGCAAGCTGAAGCTAAAACATATATATAGACTTGTTCTTGCAAAAATCACTTTACAAGAACAAAAGGCACTGCATACCTGGGTAGAATTATTTTCTAACTATAAGAAAATACTCTATAAAAAAAAGAAAATACTCTATTCTGAGAACTTAAAAAAATTGATGAAAGAAAAGCCAAATAAAGGAAAAGATAGAATTCTTGCTTATTATCAAATTGATGGTTCTACCAAAATATGTATGTTTTTAAATACTGTAATAAAATTTCATTTTTACTCTTTCTGTGTCTTGGGTATGTTTTAATGTAGATGAAGAAATTCGGACTGTGTACCCTATAGTCACATATTTTCTGTAGTTTGGCCTGTTGAGGATTTTTGTAATTGTTTTGCTGAATGGAATAGGGATAAGGAATAAAATCTAAATTAATCTGTGTGTATGAAGATAAAATTTATAATAAAGCTATAATCTATATTTTTTAAATGGAAAGTATAGGTTCTCTTCTGGGCCAATAAACGTTTTGGTCATGGATAATTGGCTGTGTGTTTTGTGTGAGACGTGAATTCCCTTCCACTTAATGGAACTTACATCCAATTAGACAGTTATTGGCTATTCCTTCTATTAAGTGACACTTTTTAACCATTGGGAGTATATTGCTGAGACAATAATGGTCATTCTTCCTAGAATTTTCAGCTGTTTTTCTCCCTTACATAGCACCTTCCAAGAACCAGTTCATTTTCAATTTGAATAATGGACAATTTCAATCATTTCTCTTTTGTGTTTTCTTTTGTATATTAATGTGTTTTAAATAGGAACTTTCGTCTTTTCCAATTGCACTGAGTTGACCCAGATTTAGAAACATAAAAATTGTATGTTCTTTCTCATGTGTGAATCCTAATTGGAATGGTTGTGTGTATGTAGTAAATCAGGACATGTGAGAGTGTAGGAGGCCCCAATACTAGATAAGCTAATGTTGAAGTGTGTGCAGGAGGAGGGCAAGGATTACAGTTGGTGTTGAGAGAGAGACAGGTCAATAGGTGAAGTACAAGAAGCTACTAAAGCGTGGGGTGATAGAAAGGGAAAAGGGAGAGAGTGGAGGCGAAGAGAAATCACAAATATCATTGTGAAATCTAAAATTTACATGCTAAGAAAAGTTTGTTTTTTAAAGTAAACTAAGTAATTAAACATATATGGTTGCATTTTAATACATTTCTCTTCCATTATTCCCATCTGCCTGATATTATGAATTGAGCATTTTTTTATCCTTTTGTTTCTTTACCGTTGTTTGATCTGTCTTCTTACTCCCTTCTACCAATGACCTTAAATAATCTGTTTAGAAATTACTAAATGATTAGTTCAGATAAAACCATGATAGTTATTCAATTATAAACAAAAGCAAATTATATGCAGTCATCAAGCAAAACCTTTTAACACAACACATTTTGTAATGGAATACAAACAAGAATTTTTAAATCTTTTTAAATTTAAAATTTAAATTAATAAAAAGATTAATTTTTAATTTTGATTATGTGCAATTAGGGGACTTGGGTATGTGCAGGTTGTTCCCAGTGACTAGAGTTCTTCATTTCCATTGGGGCTGGAGGCAGTTTTGGGCTGTCTAATTTGGGTTCTGGGAGATGAATTCAGTTCCTTCTGCAACAGCAATGTCCTACTTTGCTTTGTGTTTCTGTGATAGAACACTGGCCAAAAGAAAGCTTGAAAGGCAATGATTTATCTTGGCTTATAGTTTATAGTCCATCACTGAGAGAAGCAGAGGCAAGAATGCAGGGAAGGACCCTGGAGGCAGACCTCAAGCAAACCCCATGAGGTAGTGCTGCTTACTAGTTTGTTTCGCTGGCTTGCTCAACTACTTTTTTTTTTTCAGGAGAAGATCATCTTTACCTAGGAAGAGCATTGCCCACATTAGTCTGGGCACTTCAGAATGAATCATCAAACAAGGAAATACGACCAAAGTCATGCCCAATCTGGCATAGGTAACTCTTCAATTGAGGTCCCTGCTTCCCGAGTGACTAATTTGAGCCCAGTTAACAAAAACTAACCATTATCAACAGTACCTGCTGCCCATCTCTCCAGCCATAAAGCTCTAAATTGAAATAACCCAAATTTGAGTGGGTTAGAAAATAGGTAGAAGATGTAAGCACTAGAGTAAAACTAAATAACAGTGAGTGACACTATAATCAACACAGATTTGTGCTAAAATGTTCTCTTTATAGGTAGATGTGCTTAGACATATTAATTTTCTGGATTTGAAATTTATGGTAGTTAAATAGTGTATATGAAATATGCACGTTACAGTAATAGTTACAAAATCTTTAGAGTTAAATGTTGATTTTAACGTTGTAGAAAGATTAAGTAACGAAATTCTAACATTCATAGAAATAATGCAGAGATATTTAAAAACACTAAGTTATCAGAAACTTTCTATTTACTTTATGGATACACACAAAATTAGATCCAGAAATGAAATGAAAATAACCAGCTTCAGAGTGGAGCAAAGTTGACAGGAGGCCCCAGGATTTGAAGAACTTGAGCTTTACATACAGAAGCCAGAAGCAGAAGTATATATCAAAGTTAAAAGTAAGAGACACTGATCCTGCATGAGGCCATGCCATCACAAACAAGGAAATAAAGGGGAAAAAAGAGGCGGGGAAACAGGAGGAAGGAAAAAAGAGAGGACGAAAGCAGAAAGGTAAGGAGGAGGGGAAGGAAAGAGAGAAGAAGGGAGAAGAGGGCAAAGGAGGATTGTAAGAACAAAGGGTCAGGAGGAGAACAGGAAGAGCAAACAGATGACCACGTGACAAATGGTGAAGCAAGAATTCAGTAGGAAGATGGAGGACAGCGGAAAAAGCATAAGGAGAAGGAAGAGGGAGAGAGAGAGAGAGAGAGAGAGAGAGAGAGAGAGAGAGAGA
>LOJH01004514.1:0-10515 GCA_001685095.1 Ellobius talpinus | reverse complement strand
GAGAGAGAGAGAGAGAGAGAGAGAGAGAGAGAGAGAGAGAGAGAGAAGAGGGAAGAGAGAAGAGGGTAAGGGGGGAACTATTGGAAAAGGAGAGGAGAAAAAGGAGTATAAGACAAAGACAACAAGAGACCCAGAAGTCATCATCATTAAAGAAAAAAAAAATTGGCTGTCCTGAAAAGATCTTTCAGAAAATAGAACATTTAAAAGGGACTGGAATGTTTCCAAGATTATCAGGCAGTGATGCACTGGATAGATCACTGTAAGGTTCAATCTCAATATCTGACTGCTCTCCTAAGCTTCATTCCCAAGTTTCTAGATAACTCATCTTCATTTGATATGAAATAGAACTCTGCCAACACCAGTTCTCTATCTCAATATCTCTTCTCAAATTCATGCAGATTCCAATTTGGTGGGAAGAATTTGGAAGGAGTTGAGGGAGTGGAAGCCATGATTGGAATAAATTGTATGAAAAATATCTATTTTGAATAAAAAATTGAATAATTAAAAATAGAGATAAATTATATGTTTCTGCATTTCTGATAATAAGTGACATAAATACAATTGAATTATTATAGCTGGTAGAATTATTTTGGGTGGGATTTGTAGGTGTAATTACTTCAAGGAAAATGAAGTAATCTAAATTTTTGGATTTTGAAGGCATTTTAGCCTTGAACTTGCACATATAGTAGCAGCTTTAAAATAAAAAGAAAGGGTTACATATTAGACACACAGAGAGAACTTGCATAGAAAGCATGTCAACATACAATGTTCATGAAAGACTATAAATATTTAAATAGAATAAACTCTTTCCTCTTCTGAGTTGGGTTCCATGTTTTAATCCAGAAATAGGAAAAAAAGAGGCAGAATTTAACTTATAAAATACTTATATACTAACTCTCTGTTACCAGAGGGAAATTTTAGATTATGGTCCCAGTAGGATGTTGAAAGTCATAAGAGAATCTTTATAAATTACTACATGTGTATGATATTTCTAAGGTTGTATCTGCCAACTCCCAACACAGGCTTTTCTATGTCCCACATTAACAGTCATTTCAAGAATATGCTTCCAGGGATATAAAGGGTCATTTAGCCCACATGCTTTCCAAGCCAATGAACACCTATTGGACCAAGCAAACCTTCCCAGCATTTCAAGGTTTTTGTGACCATGGTTACAGGCTAAAGTGTTAGGAAAGACCAGCTCTTCATGAGAGAGGAGAAAGGCGAGAAGTAAGACTCTCATCACAGGCTTGTTAGCTATGAAACAGTTTCTCTTTGGAACAAAAGCCCCAGGTTATAGAATTCTTTATGAAATGATAAGAAAACTCTTTAATTTAAATAAAACAAAGACTGAAAAGACACTTTATGTGACCAGTGGCTTCCCTATAGTTTTCATCAGGAATATACAAAGTAAATCTTATACTATTAACTTCATAATTATCCATCTTAGAATGGTTGAGAGACTCTAGCTGCAACACAAAGTTAGAATGTTTGGGATTAAATTTAGGTTTAATCTACATTACATGTGATAAATATGCATTATAAATGCTACAACACATAATTTTGATGATTTTAACATGATTTACCTAAATATTCGTTTCATCCAGTATTTAAAATTCTGACTTCTGTTTAAAATATAGAACATGGGAAAGATAAACATGCTACCTTTTTTAATTCTCTTTTTTTATTTATTAAAAATAGATTATTCTTTCATGCAATACATTCCAACTGCAGCCTCCCCTCTGTCCACTTTTCCCTGCTCCCTCCTGCTCCCTCTCCTCCAGATTCACTACTCCTGTTTCATCTCCATAAAAGAGCAAGCCTCCAAGGATGACAGTTGAGGAGGAGAAGACATAATAAAATAAGGCAAAAGCCCTCATGTCTAGGCTAGAGAAGGGAACCCAATGGATGGAAAAGAGTCCCAAGAGTAGGCAAAAGAGTTAGAGACACACCCGATTCCACTGTTAGGAGTCCCACAGAAACAAAACTAAAGTCAAAACATATATGCAGAGGGTCTGGTGCAGACCCACGCAGGCCCAGTGCTTGCTGCTTCAGTCTCTGCGAGTCCTTGTGTGTGCTGCTTGGTTGATTCTGTGGGCCGTGTTCTCTGGTGTATCACCTGATGACTCCTACAATAATTCCTTTCCCTCTTCCGTGAGATTCCCGAACTCCACGAAGAGGGACTCGATGGGGACCTCTAATTTACACTAATTCTCCTCACACTGTGTGACTGTGGATCTCTGCACCCACTGCCATCTGCTGTCACCGGAAACCTCTCTGACGAGCACAACAGAGTATAGCAGAATATTCTTATGAACATTTCATTGATTTTTTTTATTTCATTTTGACAATCATGTATGATTCTACCCTAGGTTTCTGGGCTCTCCAGTCAAGTTCCCACCCATCCCTGCAGTGTAGGGCATGGACTCCAAACCTACACAAGCTCAGCCTCTCTACATTCAATGAACTGCGTAGACGTTGCCCTCAGCGATGGGACTCCACTGTCAGTTTTCAGAGTGACCTGTCGTCGCATCAGCCTGGATTGTTCAGAGATCATCTACTTAATAGCTAATAAGCACTTGTATTTCTGGGTCTGAGTTTACCTCACTCAGGATAATTATTTTCTAGTTACATCCGTTTGCCTGCATTTTTTATGTCTTTTTTGAACAGCTGAGTAATATAACATTGTGTAAACGTAACACATTTTCTTTATTAATTTTTCAGTTGAGGGACATCTGAAATGCTTCCAATTTCTGGCTATTATGAATAAAGCTGCAATGAGCTTACCACTTAAATGAGCTATCTCTAAAAAAATTTAAATTCTCTTTGGA
Source organism: Ellobius talpinus (assembly GCA_001685095.1). Classification (NCBI taxonomy): domain Eukaryota; kingdom Metazoa; phylum Chordata; class Mammalia; order Rodentia; family Cricetidae; genus Ellobius; species Ellobius talpinus. Next base: position 7,687 of record LOJH01004514.1, on the reverse strand, counting down.
ATTACACCTCAGAAAATTATTCATTTAGCCCCTTCCATGCTAATGACATCCTCACTCACTGTATCCTTCATTCTTCTAAACTAAAATAGATATTCATTTACATAAGTAAATATGCATTAAAAATGAGTGTTAAATCAACAAAATTAGTAGGTCAAGTTTTAAATATTTTATATATTAATTACATTTTATTATAGACATGTGCTATTAATGCATATTCTGAGTTCTTAGAATATTCCTAAGACATATAAAGAGTAAAATGTTATTTTTATGGAATATGTTTGAGGTTCAGTTTTTATTTATTATTTGATAATTATTCAATAATTTTCATAGATTATGTTCTATTTTAGGTACAGACAATAAAATGTCCTTTCAAAAATTATTTAAAAAATTGTCTCACAGAGTCTATCAGGAGAGAAAGACAATAAGTGATTAAAAACATAGTACTTACCACTAATTAATTTGAAGACATTTTTATTAATAATCTTAAGTCAAGTTTTTTCTATTTCTTTGTCTAATGTATTTAACTCTTAAGTTATTTCTTATTCTAAATTTGGTTACCATAATCAATATGTAATATAAAAATTTTAGTGCCATTATCCTTCTAATCACTATGTAAATACTATTATCAGTTCCATATGTCATCTTTGCATGTATATTTATAGTTCTTTCCTATGTTAATAATTTATTGACTAAGCAACAAATGTAGTTTACCATATTCCATGGTTTTTAATTTAATGCAGCTACTTTCTTCTAAATTTTTAAAAACATTTATCTTTGTCATAGTACTCTACTAATCAACAAGACAGAGTTTTCATCTGTCAAGAGTGATAGGAACTGACTTAACATGGAAGGCCTCACCCTCTCTGAGGAGGGGACGGTAGATGGAGTGGGGGGAAGTTGCAGGGAATATGGAAGGAACAGGAAACTGGGATTGGTATGTAAAAATCAAAAAGACTGATTCAATAATAAAAAGGACTTATAGGAACAAACATGAGTGTTCTTTTTTGTCTAACAGCATGTTACCAGCTCTTTTGAATCAATATATTCTACTCATTATAGCACACAAGAAATTTAAAATCCCTACTATATGTGTGATGTGTGATAAAATGGCCATAAAGGAACTTTAGATGAAAGTCTTTACTGAAAAATTTAAACAAGTAAAATCATATAATTTCATGTGACTTCAATTAAAATATTAAATAATTCTGTGTTAGTATATATGTGAAATATACATGATTGTGTGTGTACACATTCACATGTGGGGCACATGTGTTCATGAGTGTGAGAAAATGTGAAGGCTAGTAGTTACTCTCAGGTATTATTGATCATCATCATTATCTGCTCTCTTATATATTGAACCAGGGTCTCTGCCTTGAATCCACATCTTCGAGACTCCTCTAGCCTGGCTAATCAACTTGCTGAAGGCATACCCTGTGTCTTTCCCCTAAGCTAGAGACTGCAGATGGGCTGTCTATCCATCCTTCCTGGCATTCATCTGATTCTGTGGCTCTGAATGCTCATTTTCATGCTCTACCTCAAGCATGAAGTACAATTTTACCCACTGAGCTGTTTCACCAGCAATATCTACCAATTATTTTGTTGTAGGAAAAAAATGAAAATGGTAAATGTACCATTATTTAACTTTTCTTTTGACCATTTCTAAGGAACATGGCAAAAAACTAAATGCATTTTAAAAAGTAGCAAGAACAGAGTAAGCATTTTATTATAACTATCTTCATGCACAGATACAACCACCTAAAGATCAAGAAGTGACTGTAAATATGATTATCCTTTATAATAATAGAATTCAGATTAAGAGATTATAAAAGAACTGAGGGATAGCTTGGTGATTAAGAGCGCATATTGCTATTGCAGAGGTCCTGAACTTGATTCATAGCATTCCTGCTTTGTGGCTCACCAGTGCCTGTAAGTTCATCTGCAGGGGCTATAACAACAGACCTCCACAGGCACTTCCACTCATTTCACACATTTCTACATAGAGACACACATATATACTCAATTTATAATAAAATAAATTGAAATAACTTTAAAAAGATCCTGTAAGAACAAGGGATTCGCTAAACAACACAGTTTTATCAAAAACTAGTAATAGCAATGTAAAATTCATGTTCAAATCCAATTCTGGATTTTGGCTAAAAATGTTTCTAGTCCCTTCTGGAAAATAAAGACAATTTTCCTCTTTCTTTAATGTTTTCTATGCCAAAGGTATCAAGTATTTAGATGAAATATTTTTAAGAGAAAAGATGTGACTAGCATATATATATATAATGTATATGTATATATGTGTGTGTATATATATTTATATCTTACTGCTTTGTTAAAAGTATGTTGCTGTAAATGGAATTTGATATAAGCCTTTGTTTTTTAGAAAGGTATTTGAGGCAGCAGCTTTGCTTTCTGAACATGGACTCTTCATATTTTTCATGATTGTCAAGAGAATATTGAGCTAGATATCAAAAGACAGATCAACAAAAAGTTTTATTGGCTTTTAAAATTACTTTAGACCCATATTTTTTTCTTATAATTCTATTAATGGGAGAACTCATCCTTCAATTGTCATCTCTTTGTTGAAAAGTGCTAAACTTGGTTTTCTACTTTCTCCTCACCTGAACTACAGTATGCTGAACTTTATCCTCCATATTATTTCTATTTTCATCTTCTTTGCTCCAGGAACACAAAGATATACCATTCCCCTGTAAGTTTTTCCTTGATTGAGTTTTCATTCCTCAAGTCAGCAGTTATAGAGTCAAACTCTACAACATCTTTTCTCTTGTTTTTTATTCCTCAAGAATTCCTAGAAGTTTTTATGCCACCAGTTTTAGAGAAAGCCTTACAGATCCACTTCTTGTCCTTCAAGACTAGAATTTGATCATTCAAGTCAACAGAGTGACTTCCTGGGGAAAATATGTCTCTTGCCAATTCTGAGTTTAATCCTTAAAGCCAAATGTCAGGAAAAATAAAATATCTCATTCACACAAACTTTCATTGACCTCATTCACTTGGTGCCAGACACATACACAACCCTGCTGCACAAATACACATACAAAATTCAGCTCTCAAGGAATTTTCCTTTCTTAGAAATTTCATGGTATCATTGTGTGTGTATGTGTGTGTGTGTAGGGCCTTTTTTGTTTAATATATCAGGTAAAATAAATTTACTTTAAAAATACTTTAAAATGAATTTAACATTAGATAAATTTTATTTTATAGCCCAATAATTCCAGAGTGTGGGACTCAGTATGTGTACGATTGTATAGCTATAAATATTATATGTTGTCCTCCTTATACAACTACTAGCTCATATCAAATTCTCCTAAGTAAATTTATAATTCCCATTTTACATATAACTCATGGCTCATAAGAATAGTAATATGTCTGTCTCAAAAGTCACAGGATGTAAATATAGTTTGATTCTATTGTGATTTTCATAATATTGTTGTGATATATCAGAAAAACATGCTATTAGAGTGTACACCCCTCTGAAAACAATTCAGATATTAAATAAATAACAGTTGTTGATCAAGGATGAATATGAGGCTTGCAAAACACAAACAATACTGTTAGGTATTGAAGAAGGAAACACCAGCCTTCATGGATAATAAAATCGTTGTGCATTCATGTGGATATTCTGAGTTATTTATGCTCACAATTAAGGATCACTGAATCACATATAATATGAAAAAAATAATACAGTCTTAAATCAAAAGACAGGTTGTCAAATGTCAACATGTGTAAAGTTGATTAAACATGATATTGGAGAGGGTTCTACAGGACAATATAGATCAGTTTTAAGTGTATACAGCATGTAATGTAGAGTAACATTATTTAATATCACCATTTTAATGAAATATACAGTATAGTATTTTATACCTCAAACAGACACCCAGAATAAAGTATTGTTTCTAGCATCTTGAAATCCTTTCTGGTAAAAGAAAGTTCCTGGGACCTTAGAAATGAGGAACATTCCAGAGAGTCTCCTTTCTCTCAAAAGCAACGTTAACTCTGACAGACAGAAAAAACAAAGCTGTGGGGCAAGCAGAATGGGTGGAATTCCAAATCCTTCCCAGTACTTTAGCATGTTGACTTCAAACAACTAGGGCCCTCTGGGTTTCCACTAGTACCAAAATTTTCCATTAATGCTAGTAACAAAATTAGTGCCTGTTAAAAGTCCATGAAGAAGCTAGGAAGAAGACCTAAGTATACATGAATAATTTCAATGTTAAAGTGATAAGGAAAATATTGGACAATATAAAGTGATTCACTTCACTTGATGATCACCAAATGTTTCAAGTTCTCAATGTGACTTCAGAGTTAAAATGAAAACATCATGTGAAATGCAGTCTTTCAAAAATATGTTTATATTTAAATGTATTCATTCAAACTGAAAATTAGTCTTTCATCCAATATTTTTTTAAACATGATGGTCTTGATTTTTTTTGCAATCAGTGTCTAGTTGAGTTACTTCAGCAATCACAGTCTCAAAGAATCCTTAAAGATCATTAGTCACAAATGAAGAGACTTCCTGGTCACCAGAAGCACAGGACATAAGTACCTGCCAGTGATGGGAGGAATAGCACATAACACACACTGGACTTTCATATCAAGAATTTAGTAAAGAAGAAAAGTCAAAAGTCCCTGTTAGATATTTAAAAGTTAGAAGAAACAACCTACTTAACAATAGCCACTAAGTCCCTTCAGGTTTCTAGTTCAGACTCCAAGCAGTCCCAGAAGGGCTTGTTGGTAGAATGGCAGATAGATAAGCAGGTGAAGAGTGAGGGGTCTGGATTCGGGTGTCTCTAACTAGAGTTCTGAGTCAGGCTCCAGGTGGTATTTTATCCCAGTTGTGCTGATAGTGGCTGATGAAGAGGAGATGAATTGACCCTGAGAATTCCAAATTCATGTTGAAACTCCTAATTCAGTTTCTAAGCATTCCCAGATCACCGCATTTAAAATGAATGAATGAATCAATCAATCAATCAATGCAATGAAAGCCTAGCTATTAGGGAAAATGTTAACCATGTAAGGATTGCTTCTACCTGATGGGAGAGGGAAAATCAGTTTTCTTCAATGGACTGACACAGGCCCAACATACAATGAACTCAATTTTTTTTACATGTGTATGTGTGTGCTTTTATTTGGTATTAGCTTGGTGTGTTTATGTTTGTTTTATTTTCCTTTTTGTTGCTTTTGTTTTTCATCTAGGGTTTTTGTTTTCTGTTTTAGTTTTTTGGGGGGGAGTTTGTTGTATTGGGGTTGTTCTATTGGGGTTTTGCTTTGAAGAAGAAAAGTTGGGTAGGGAACTGGAAGGACCTGGGGAGGAGAAGAATATGATAAAAATATATTTAAATTTTAAATTTATTTTTAATAAATTTTTAAATAGAGGCAAAGTAAAGAAGGCATAACCAGAGACACATTCATTGAATTGTGATCCGGCACACCCCGTAAGAGATACTAAAGTGTCAGGACATGGTCCAGGATTGAAATCATTTGAGTTTCTTAGTGCTTGTGAGAAAACTCCAAGAGAACAAGATAATTGTCCTCTAACTTCAGTTTCTTCAAACCATGGAATTGTTCTTGGAATGCATTTTTGTGCTCCTCCCAGGTGGAACAGATAGGAGTGAATTTATTTCAGATTACTCATTATTGCTTGCTGCTATTATTCTTTATATGCCTCTATGGAAGAAAAAAAAAATCATGTTTTGCTAAGTGTTGCTGGTCATTGTGATTGTATACAGCTTGAACTTGTGAAAACTTTGCTCATGTGACCTTTCTTAACCCTTGAAGTATAAATTATCGGATGTTGTGAATAAAGATGGCTCTTAGTCTGCATCATTTACAAGAGCCACTCTCAAAAGTGCTGCTGCCTCTCGAGCAGTGACAGTAGAGGAAGCTCAAGCCAAAAACAAGTAGTTCTGCAGCGTGACCTGAATGTGTGCCTGTGTGTGTGCGCGCGCGCGCGCGCGCTTGCACCAGTCAAGGTAATTTAAAAGTATTACAGTGAGACTGTGGAGAAGGCTAGGAGAGGAGGAGAAGACAGAGAAAAGAGAGGGAGCAAAGGCAAAGAAGAGAGGGCAGCAGAATATGTGTGACTTGGAAGCAAAATGAGGGTCTGTTTGAGGGGAGGAAGGGGAACAGCAAGATCTGGGAGAAGAGCCAAAGAGGGCAGTGGGGTGTGAGTAAGAACAAAATGAAAATCTCACAGTGAAAAGCTTTCCTTTGTATGTAAAAGTTTCAGTATTTTCAACATAAGCTAGGTTTGGTGGCACATTCTTGTCACTGAAGTTCTTGATAGGTCAAGAACTGAGAGAAGGTCAAGATTTTCAGATCTTCCTTGGACACCTGAGCCACAAGAGACTTTGTCTTAACAAATAAAAAAAAATCCCACACACAAAAAAAGAAGAAAAGGATAGTATTAGTGAATATTTTCTCTCTTTTAGTCTCTGGCCATTTAAGTAGAGATTTAATAAAAGTATGTGGGTCTAACATACTGTTAGACCAATAGATTTCAGAGACCAGCCTCCACAAGTACACCATGGGGATTAGAAAAATAAGTAAAGAGAACAAAGACATGAGTGAAAATAATAAAACAGAAATGATAGGATAGTACCTGGAGGGAGTTCCAGTGAATACTGAAATCACCCTCGCTTAATTTCCATTTTCTTAAAATACCCCCGACCTCAAAAGGTAGGAGTAAGATTTTAAAAAAAACTGCATTAACATGATACAAGGAAATGAACAAACATTTTGTTGCTAGAAGTAATTCTCACATCCTAGATCAGATATTCTCTAGGCAAACCACTAGCTTGTTGGAATTCATTGTTATCTCCTTAAGGGAGTAGGAACTTAGTTGGTTCCTTAGACTTTTGTCTGAAGTAGAAACAGATCTACTTCCCTATACCTGAAATACAAGGTCTAGATATTAGCCACACCTGTTGACAATAACCGTGAAAGAACTCTCTGGTCTAAATCTAAGTGGGACCTTGGTTTGAGGTAGAAACAGACAACCTTGAAGGACTAGAAGCAAGCTCCAACTCTCCAACCTTTAGACAAGGTAGAAATAGGCTCATGTTTTTGGGCCTCCACAAATAGGATAAAATAAGTCCTATGTTTGACAACACTGTTACAAAGTAGCAAAGCTGCATTGGAGTTAGAGAATTTCAGCAGATGAAGTTATACTAGATTATACCTTGAATTCACAGGAACAGCTGAAAAGAGCAAGAACTTGCTTTAAAGGTTAATAAAATAAATTTTATAAGTACAGTGTAATCTTAAATCTTCAGTAACCTGATAGGTATAACGTTATATGAAGTGATGATTACTCAAAGGAGAGAAGTGGTCCTACTGCAGCCACGCTCTGTGTTGAAGTCAGTGGCTCACTTTGCCACTAGAGCTCACATGGGGGCCCAGAGTCTGGGCTGCAACCTGTGTGTGGCCGTGTTGGAGTCTTCAGGACTTGCTGAAACTGGGGCCTTACAGATCTGGGTGGAGCTGTGCTGCCACCCGGGGTCACGATGTCATCAAGGTCAGCCTGTTGCCAAGGGCCATGTCTGGGCCATGTCTGGGCCAGTGGCCCTACTGCAGTCAGGGTCTGTGTTGATGTAGTGATAGGGGGGCGCAGGCCTGCTTTTCATCCCGCCTGGCTCCCGCATGGCTAGCTTATACCCCG
>LOJH01004513.1:0-36171 GCA_001685095.1 Ellobius talpinus | reverse complement strand
AAATAAAAATAAAAGAAATAGAGTTTAAAATAAAGCCACATAAAGATGAAAAATTATACAGAGAGTCTTGATACTGTATGTGTTGTCTTTAAATTGTTTGATGGCTGAGGAAGGATCAACAGCAATATATATATATATATATATATATAATGCTTTGACTTTAAAATTTAAATCAAAGATATGTTACTTTGGAGAATAAATTTCACTTTTGTTTCCACAGGAAATGAGGGACTGTGGATTCATTCTGAGTTGAGAAAAATCAGGTTTTGTAGAACTCTAGAACAACTCCGAAGCCATTTCTAACAACTCTGAGGCCATTTCTGAGGCCTCTCAGCCTTAGTGCTTCCCCCCCTCCCCTGGGAACCTAACAACTACACATGCATGCACTGGAATGTTGGGGACTTTCCATCTCCCTGTGTCCTTGTGGATGTTCTCCAAATAGAGCTCTGTTCCTGGAGTTAGGACAAGATAACCCACAGATGTCCACTGATGTTTTAACTCAGTCCCTGGAAAGGGGGTCAAAGTAACCCTCAGATGTTCCCTCATACCTTGCCTCATCTGGCAACCGCTCTTCAGCCCTGGCTCAGACCAATTATTGTTAGTTGCCTTTTGAATAAGCCAGTCCTAATAGTTGAAAAACAACCCCTGAGTTTCCCCCCTTGTTTTTATGACTTTTTGCTTTGAAAGTAGCTTGTGACAGTCATTTGGGGTCTTTTGGCTTCTCGAATGCTGAAGAACCCTGTCGCGACAGAGTTAAATCCTCTTGCTTTTACATGAACTGCGGTGTGAGAGTGATCCCTTGGGGAAACTCCTCCATGGTAACTGGACTTTTGGGTCCAACAGTTTGACCAAGGAAGACCCCTTGAGAAATCTCCGGTAGGACGAATGGTCCAGATGTCTGAGTTCTACATCCAGAACAGTTCAAAGACTGCTGCCTGAGGTGATCAAGCATCAAGGGATACTCCAGTCAGGACTTGATCATAATTCTAAATTTTCTTTAGGTCCCCATAAGATTATCAGTGCCCCCAACCAGCAGGAAGTATTCTGGTTCAATATATGAAAATCTGTCAATGTAATCCACCTTATGAACAAACTGAAAGCAAAACAAAAGCAAAAACAAAGACATACAATCATCTCATTCGATGCTACAAAACCCTTTGACAAAATTCAAAACCCATTCATGATAAAGGTCTTAGAGATATCAGGGATAAAAGAAACATGCTTAAACATAATAAAAGAAATATACAGCAAACCAATGGCCAACATCAAATTAAATTGAGAAAAACTCAAAGCAATTTCACTAAAATCAGCAACAGACAAGGCTGTCTACTCTTTCCATATCTATTTAATAGAGTACTCAAAATTTTAACTAGAGCAATAAGACAACAAAAGAAGATCAAACAGATGCAAATTAGAAAGGAAGAAATCAAACAGAAGTCAAACTTTCTCTTTTTGAAGATGAATGATTGCATAAATAAATGACCCCAAACTTCTATCAGGGTACTCCTACAGCTGATAAACACCTTCAGTAATCTGGCAGGATACAGGATTAACTAAAACAAACAAACAAACAAAAAGTAACCTACTGTGGAATAATTCCTTTGTATACTGTGAAGATTAGTTGCTATGATTGGTTTAATAAACAAGTTGACTGGCCAGTAGTTGAGCAGAATAAGATTAGGTGGGAGAGTCAAACTGAGAATGCTGGAAAGAAGGGTGGAGTCTGGAGTTGCCAGCCAGACATAGACAAAGCAGGAAATAAATGTGCCATATTTATAAAGGAATTGCCATGTGGTAGAGCATAAATAAGGGATATGGGTTAACTTAAAATATAAGAGGTAGTTAGTAATGAGCCTGAGCTATTGCCAAACCATTTATAGCTAATAAAAGCCTCAGTATTTATTTGAGAGTGATTGCAGGACAGGAAAACTCCACCTACATATGTCACCCAACAGGGGGCATCTGCATCTAAATAAAACCTGAGAGAATTTAAAATGGTTTCTAATCGCACGCGTGCACACACACACACACACAGAGTCAAGCATGATTTCTTGACAGCAATATTTTCTCAGGTGAGCTTTGTTTGCTGGTGGTGAGCAGCAGCCCAGTTCCTTTAAGAGATGGATTCCTGGCTCAGTGCTAGCCACAAAATCACTGGCCTCTTTTCTGAGCCCCTGATACCAAACATGTAAATGGAGCTTATGAGTAGAGGGTGGTACACAACTCAGTGACTGCACGGATCCAAAAACTCCCCAGAGTTGGGGTGGTAAACACAGATCTCACCAGTCAGTACCTCCACCATGATGTTAGGCTCTCAGGGAAACAAGCAGGGTGGAGCCAGCTGACAAAGCCCAGGTTTTGGTCCTAGTCATGCCACTTAGCTATTTAAAGGTTCATGTGCTCAGAAAAAGAATATAGATGCACAGTAAAGACTCAATCTTCAGATGGAAAAAAACCTCTAAACAGATTACAGAGTGTTTGAAAATACACACAGACTTGGGAGAGAAAAGAGAATGTTTAGACAGTCATTAAAAGGAAATATAATTTTAAAATAATAAAGTCTTAAAAAATAGGGTAAAGCAATATAAAAGAAATGTCACATAAAGATGGAAAATAAACAGGGAGTCTGGATCCTATATGGTACTGTCTTTAATTTTTTATTTTGGATGTTTAGATTCTGCTGCCAGGAGACACTGGATTATAAAAGGAACTTGATTAAGCCAACCTATATATTTTTTTAAACTATCTTGACTTTAAAATTTAAGTCAAAGGGTATGTCGCTTTGGGGAAGAGGTTATACTTTTATTTCCACAGAAAATGAGAAGTTGTGGATTCACTCCAGGTTAAAGAAAATCAGGTTTGATAGAGGAAGAGTCCCTGAAAATTTTGACTACAAACATAAAGAATTTAACCTAGAAAACCACAAAATCCATAACATATATTTTACCTACTAAACCATAAACAAAATATTGTCTTTAGCTAACTTGGGTATAACATACACCCTATAGTTGCATTAATACAACTATATATACAGTATATTACCTTTAAAAGGTTTTGTATTTTCAGAACAAGGGACCAGACACAGATGAATATTGATGACCCAGGTGATCCAGTATCTCAGAATGTCTCTGTTACAGTCTCCTCAGAATTTTGCATCCAGAACAGCTTCAAAGCTGCTGGCTGAGATTACCCAGTCTCACAGAATACTCCAGTCAAGTAAATATTATCCTGAATTTTCTCATGTTTCCCCAAAGATGTCATTGCTCCCAGATAACAGGAATCAGTCTAGAAAAATCAATGTCCATATTCCCAAAAGATGGATTATGGATGTTTCTTATGATTAAAGGGAAGTGTTTTACAAATTATTTTTGGTCATAGTTAGAGGAAAAGCTAAACAAAAGAGTCAGATTCAAAGATCTCCTTCTAAAGAAAAAAATGGGGATAAATATAGAAATTATAGGATAAAAGGTATATTATTGAATCTACTTAAAAAAACAAACTATTAGTCTTAAGTATCTCACATTGGTATGAATTTTGGCATGTTGATACAAATTTAAAGTTAATTTTGTTATGCTGTACATATGTTTCTATTCTTGTTTAGGGTATTATGTTTAGGCAGCTCATTTTAAAATGTGTAATTAAGATATACAGATTAATAGTCATTTATAGTAGTTAAACTTGTAGATATGTTAGGTATGATTTCAAGGTCATACACAGATGTATTTAGATAGATAGATAGATAAATAGATAGATAGATAGATGATCTTCACTCACTTCAAAGACCTATAGAATATTGCATTTAATATGTTTAATAATCTAAGGTTTATCATGTCTGCTCCAGGCAACACCAATTTACTTCAGAGATTATACTAGGCATCAAAGAAACTCCATATGTAGTTTGTTTTCTTTGTAGTGAAAACTAGCCACATGGGCAAAGAAAATGCCCTTGCCTCAATGAATAACATTTACTTTGCCAAGATAAGGTAGGACAATCTTCAAAATTCCCTGCTTCACAGGTAACTCTGTCGGATATGCTAGGACTGTAGGCCAGATTGGTTGCCCCAATATGACAGCAGAACCTTGGGTGATTCCAGGCAGCCTGATGTCCTTGTCATTTCATCCTTCTGGGACCTTTGGTGGAGTTAAAGACTAAATGCATAGTTTTCCTCAGTTTTGGTAGAAAGTAAACTAGGTATAAAACTTTATACTAAAACTATAGTTCTTACTTAATAACTATTTTTGTTGTATATAATTTTACTATGTTGAAGTTAAAACCTTCCTGTTTAATTAGACAAAAAAGGGTAAGTGCTATGTAATAATCCCTTTGTACACTGTGAAGATTTTTTGCTGTGTTTGTTTTAATAAGAAAGGTGACTGGCCAATAGCTGAACAGAATAAGATTAGGTGGGAAAGCCAATTTGAGAATTCTGGGAAGAAGGGCAGAGTCTAGAGTCGCTAGCCAGTTGCAGAGGGAGCAGGAGATGAATTGCCATGTTAACAGAGGTACCACCACATGGCAGAGTATAAATAAAGGATATGGGTTAACTTAAGATGTTAAGAGCTAGTTAGTAACAAGCCTGAGATATTGGCAAAGCATTTATAATTAATATAAGCCTCAGTGTGTTTGAGAGTGACTGAGAGACAGGAAAGCCAACTACAGTAGCCCTTCAAAATACAAATGATAAACTGGTAAGAAAGAAATCAGAGAAACAATACCCTTTACAATAGCCACAAATAATATAAAATATCTTGAGGTAACTCTAACCAAACATGTAAAAGACCTATATGACAAGAACTTTTTTGAAGAAAAAAATCAAAGAACATAGCAGAAAATGGAGAGATATCCCTTATTCATGGATAGGTAGGATTAACACAGTAAAATGGCAATCCTACCCAAAGCAATCTATGGATTCAACACAATCCCTATCAAAATCCCAACACATTCTTCAGCGATCTCAAAAGAGCAATATTCAACTTCATATGGAAAAACAAAAATCCCAGGGTTGGTAAAACAATCCTGTACAATAAAGAAACTTCTGGAGGTATTACAATCTCTGAATTCAAGATATACTATAGAGTTATACTAATAAAGATGCCTTTGTATTAACATAAAAACAAACACATGGATCAATGGAACTGAATCAAAGACCCTTTATAAATCTACACACCCGTGAACACCTGATTTTTACAAAGAAGCCAAAATTATACAATGGTAAAAAGAAAGCATATTCAACAAATGGTTCTGGCATAACTTGAGATTGTCATGTAGAAGAATGCAAATAGACCTATATCTATTGCCCTGAAAAAAACTCAAGTCCAAGTGTATAGAAAACCTCAACATAAATTCAGTTACACTGAACCTGATAGAAGAGAAAGTAGGGACTAGCCTTGAACACATTGGCACATGAGACTACTTCCTGAATATAACACTAGCAGCACAGACATTGAGATCAACAATCAATAAAAATTGAAACTAAAAGTCTCTGTAAGGAAAAGAACACTATCAATAAGACAAAATGGCAGCTTACAGAATGGGAGTAAAGTACAGAATAACCAACCTACAATCCACAGCCCTAGAGAGACTGGATATCAAAGAGGGCCCAAGAGGGATGAATGGATTTCCCTGGGAAGGGAAATAGAAGAGATCCTCTGGATAAACTGGTGGTAGGGTTGGGGAGATGGGGGACTAGGAACTTGAGGGAGAGGGTTGGACAGACTGGGTGCAGAAAGTAGGTTGGGGGCAAGATGGAGCGAGAGAGTAAAGAAAGAGACATCTTGATGGGGGAGCATTTGGGGGTTAGAGAGAAACCTGGTGTTAAGAAAACTCCCAGGAATCCACAAGGATGACCCTAGCTAAGGCTCCTAGCAATAGTGGAAAGGGTGCCTAAACTGGCCATCTACTGTAATCATATTGGTGACTACCCTAATTGTTGTCAGAGAGCCCTTATCTAGTAACTGATGGAAGAAGATGCAGAGATCTGCAGTCAGGCACTGGACCAAGCTCTGGGAATTCTCCTGACAAAAGTGAGGAGATTGTATAGGCCAGGGTGATCAAAGTTATGATAGAGGAGCCCATAGAGACAGCTGACCCTGAGCTGTGGGAGCACATGGACTCTGGACCAACAGTTTGGGAGCCTACATGGGACTAACCTAGGACCTCTACATATATATGAGAGCTGTGCAGCATGGTCTGTTTTTAATGCTCCTAACAATGAGATCATGACCTGTCCCTGGAGTTTATCTGACTTTTGGGAACCTGTTCCCAATGCTGGATTACCTAGCTCAGCTTTTGTCCAAGGGGAGGAGCTTTCCTGCCTCAACTGGATATGTCATACTTTGTTCAAGCCCATTGGAGGCCTGCCCCTTTCTGAATGGAGATGGAGGAGGAGTGGATGGGGAGGGGGGCAAATGGGAGTAGGGGTGAGGGAATAGGAGGAAAGGAGGGAGGAAAAACTGTGGTTGATTTGTGAAATAAATAAAAAATGTTAATTAAAAAATAAAATTTAAAAAAAGAATTATGGATAATGTATACACAGCACTTCTTAAACTGCTGTGAAGAACTAAGTATTTTTTGTTGTTCATAAATGATTTTTATTTTTAATCTGTTTATAAGGTAGAATTAAAATGTGGAAGTGTTAAAAAATCACTATAACAGTTTCTGCACACATGCACTAAAAGTTTTATCTTGTCATAAACTGGTAAGAAATATCTTCTACATATCTGTTGATGTCATGACTTTGAGCACATTTGATTAGACAAAAGTCTAGGTATTTGAATCTGTTCAATGCTATTGCAAAAGGTATCATTTTATAGTTCATAACAATTTATTGATTCCGTTTTTTGGTGCACATTCACAGCACACAGTGAAGGGCTTTCTGCAGGTACTTCCTATAGCATGGAAAGGACATTGCCACTCCCAGCCACCCTTCCTTTCTTCCACCCACCCACAGTCCTCCAGAATATTTCACATCTATGTTCCTGCCATATACACATAATGATTTCTTGTCTTCATACAAAATGTAGTAGCCACAGATGAGAGAAAACATACAATATTTGTCTTTTTGATTCTCACTTAATTCTTTCAGTGTAATCTCCAGGTCAACTTCCCTTCAGATGGTGTATTTTTGCTCTTCTTTGTGACTGAATAAAACTGCATAATGTATATTTACCACATTATCTTTATCCATTGCTTTGTGGATAAACATCCAGGTCGATTTTATGGAAATTGTATGCAGATTTCTCAAAGAAAAAACTAAAAATAGATCTATCACACTATACAGTTACATCACTCCTGCATATATATATAGGCTCTAAGCCAACAATCAGCGATTCTTGCACACCCATGCAAACTGGGGCACTTTGCACAACAGCTAAACAAGAACATTCAAATACCATATTCTGTTCTTCCTTGCATATGAATTGCAAAATATATTGAATTTTATTATTCATCTTGTACATAGCAACCTTAAAATATTTACTTATGATTCTAATAGTTGGAGATCTTTTAAATTTCTTGATTGGGTGGGTTTTATTTCTTTCTGCTACTAGGCTGAATTGACTGTGACCCTGGAACCTTCTGAAGAGAGGTATGGTGAAAGCTTTGGCTCAGAATTCCAGGGAGGTGCCGCAGTCTGCTGTTCACCCTAACCAGAGCCTCTCCCTTCCAGAATTTTACAAAATAAGAAAAGAAAAGCTTTCATTATTTGGTTTCCCCCTTTCTTTCATCTCTTTATCTTGCTTCTCCTTTTCTTTTATCTCTTTAGTCCCTTTCCTGGAAAACACGGTGGAACTTCTCCAGTCTTTGTTCAGATATCTATATGTGGAATTTTTGGTCAATATCTTTAAAATCACACAACAAACTCATTTCTGTTTGCCATGGTCATGGTCACTTCCTACTACTACATTAATGTTGACAATAAGGAACATTTGCCCTTATGATCTCATAGCGTAGGTCCAGTACTGTAAATAATAGTAATGCCCATTGCAATCAGTTTTATTGGTAAGATTGTCTTGTTCTCTATTTCCTGTTAAGGGTTTGACTATGTCTAGCAGTTGTATTTTATTCACACTGGCCACTAGCTTTTTATTTCCTTCTTTTTTTAAATTAATAAATTTATCATTTCCCAATAAGACAAAGATGAGCAAGCCTTCAAATCTAATATTGAGACTGCTCACAATCCATATTATGTTAATAATATTGAGCCCTTAATTCTGTGTTATTGTGGATATATTTTTTCCTTTGGCTTAGTTTCAAATTTCTCCCATCCTTCTGAAGAACAGTTCAATTTCTCAACATATTCAGTTATCTTCATTCAAAAGCCTCTTTCCCTATCTCCTTCTCTTATTTAAACAAATAAGTAAAACTATTTTTTCATCGTTATCCTTTGTGTAGCATCGCTTCGGAATCCTTGTATTTCAAGAGCATTTCTTTCATGCCCTCTTCTAAATTTGAAGAGATTTCTTCCAATTTTTGAAAATACTACCTTATTGTCTTATATAGTATGATTCAATTAAAGTACAAAAAATGTAGACGAAAACAGTCTATTGAGAGACAACGTGACATGCCTCACTCAGGGCTGCTCTCCCCTGTAGATGGGTGTAGTAATAAACCCGACCTGGGGTTGTCCTCTGTCGCAGTGTGCTGTGAAGAGACACATCTAGAACTGTCTGGCGACTCTGGCTGCACACATGGGCCACCTGTCCTCGGCACGTGATTCTGGTTGCCTCTTGTTCTGAATCATCATGCCACTTTCCCCGTTGGGTTTATGCCTCTTTGGGGGGATGGTTAGGAAAACGTTTCACTTCACAACCGTAAAATTTTACAGCCTACTCACCGTACAAATATTGATTCCCTATAATAAAGTGGCAGACCTTCCCAACTAGCGTGTGAGACAAGGGGCCCAGTCCACCTCTCCATGACGGCTGGAGTCCCATGGTTGCAGCTGGCTCCTGTTTTCCGGGAAGAGCTGTGTACAGATGTGCACAGGTCAACCTTGAGGATTTGTCCAGACAGAAGACCAGACCACAAGCTGGTTTAGCACTAGACCAATCAGCTGAAGCCACCAATGCCTGAACACTTGGCATCTGGAGCTTAGAGCAGTTGACAAGCATCCAACATGTATGTGAGTCAAGCCATGTCATCATAACCTCATGCATATGTATAAATGTCACTTGTCAATCAAAGACAAAAATTAACAACTGTCAGAAGAGAGGCAGAACTTCATTCATTTACCCATTCGTGACCTAAATCAGATACCTTCTGTTTGGTAGGCTCTGCTCTGGACTCATGATAAACAGTAACTGAGTTAGATGTGGTCCTTTGGTTCACAGCAGACCTTTGCATCCCCGGACCTTGCTCATCTACATATCCAAAACCCTTCATATAGAACCACCACCGTTTTTCATAGTCATCTCCATGCTATGATTAAGGTGCCTATCTCTACGCAAATGCTGGGATTGCCGATCTCAACCAGCCCAAAGACACAGACACATTTCAATGTTAAGAAGACCCTCAACTGAGTTTCCAAACTGGCACCTTCTAGCCCGGGGGTGAAGCATCTAGGAAGCCAGCTTCATGTCTAACTACTGGGAGGGGCACAAAGGATGATTTCCTGGGACTTGAGTTTCTTGGGCCATTATAGCACCTCTAGCACATCAGGAAGAAAGTCACAAGGCAGGCTGTCCCCCAAGTCATCACCTGTTGTGTGTTTGTTTTGTGTTGCTCCTGCAGTGTCACGGGTGTCTGTTGGGAGCTGCTCCACAGGGCCTTGCTCGGTGGGCAAAGGGACAGCTAGTTCTGCACACAGCAGCCCCCACCCCTCCTGGGGAGGCACTGCAGTGCCTCGCCAATACCAATTTAACTCTAGAGACATGGGGGCACGTAGGAAAATGGATGAGCACAGTCAGAGCATGCTCACAAAGAGCAGATACACTCATCAGTCACACTGCCTGCTGGACCCTGAGCCACGAGCGCCTCCCACCTGCTCCCCATGCCAAGTGAAACACAGAGGCACCAACAATGCTTGGAGCTGGGGAGGCCAAGGCCAGGGATTTTTGGATGATGCCAGAATGCAGGCAGGCAAAGGTCACTAGAGTCCCTTTGGTGGCTGATGGTCGGCCTGATTCCTTCCTTCCTCCCATCTGTGCCTCTTCTCTTCCTTCTTCACTTCCCCATTTTCCCTCTCTCCTCCTCTCCCCCTTATCCTTCTCTCTTCCCCCTCCTTGCCTCTTTCCCTCTGTCACCCCTTCCTCTCCCCTTCTGTCCTCCTTTACTTCATCCCTTACCCCTCCCTCTATTCCCTCCATCGCCTCTCCCTCACTCCCTCTCTCATCCTTTCCCTTCTCCCTCTTTTCTTTTCTCCACCAACTCCTTCCCTCCTTCTCTCTTCCTCTCTTTCTCTCTTCTTCCCTTAGCCTCCCCATTCCACTCTCCCTTCCTGTATTTCTATTTATCCATGAATTCATGCCTCGCACTGGCATCTACCATAGTGTTACTTGTCTCAGACAGTCCACACTATTGGAGTCTTCCGGGTGAAGTGGAGGCACTTGGCTATCCCAGGCTGTGGCTTTCACAAGCTCTGAAGGAAGGAGGCCACCCTCAGAGTATCAGGGTTTGTTTGTAAGTGCGTTAGACACCGGTCTCACTTGTCAAATTTACATCCTACCATTGGAGAAGGACCTCAGTCAGTCTCACACATTCCCTGAAAAGCTTCTGGACAACATGAGAGGATTGGAGAGCAGTACTAGCCTTCAGCAGCTCCTGTGCTGGGGCCCGAGTCCCACCAGCACACAGTAGTCAGGACCCTCCATCAGGGGAAGCCCGCGTTCAAACTCTGTAAGCAGAGTTTGTAAACAGAATCCCATTTACACAGAAAGCCACCCAGAGAACTGAAGCACTGAGATGGAGTGACCTCTGAGCCCTGACTCTTCCCTGCCTTCTAGCTGGCTGAGTGCATGAGAGATGGGTGGAACTGAATTCCTAATCGATATAATCAGCCCTCCCTGGCCGCAATGAGGATTCATAGTTCACCCGCTAAACAGACCGACCTTTGATTTTATGATGCCCTGGTTGAGAATTGGGTTAAGAGGGAAACTCCAGGATGTGCTTAGAGCTATCTGCATTATTAGCATATAATTCTCATTGGCGATTATTCTCTATCTTTGGCCATAAATTACATCCTTTTCACCTGGTTGCATTTATGAAGTGCCTGCATGGTTCCCAGATGCTGACTGAGAGCTGAGGTTGAATGAGAGGCCAGCTGGACTCTCTCACTACAGCAGAGAGTCAAAGACACCACCTACGGAAGTGGGAAGGTCAGTACTGAAGGGATACAAAAGGAGATCACAATCGGGGTTTGAGAAGTTCAGAAAGATGTAGGAGCAAGCACAGCCCTACAGACATGACAACACCTCCTTCTACCCTTGGCTGCACAAGGAGGGCAACTCGGGAGGGTCTGTGGTATACAGATTGTGGACCGGGCACAACAACTACACGTCTGTGGTGTGAATTCTAATCGGTCTTAATAATAAAAACCCTGAGTCAGATATAGGGATCAATGCTGAAAATACAGAGAAGCAAAGCAACCAGCCACTAGTTCTTACCCCTACCTCAGATTGAAAGGGTGATCCTGTCTCTACAAATCCTCATACTAAATGGGGTATCCTGTCTCTACAAGTCCTCAGACTTAATGCCTTGAACTCCTGTCTTCTCCTGCCTTATATTCTTCTCTCTGCCCTGCCATTTCCCTTCCTGTCTCCACCTCCCTAGTGCTGGGATTAAAGATGTATGACTCTCAAATGCTGAGATTAAAGGTGTGAGCCACAACAACCTGGTTCTGTTTATCTTTTAGACTGGATCAATTTCATGTAGACCAGAGTGGTCTTGAACTCACAGAGAACCATCTGCCTCTTCCTCCCAATTACTGGGATTAAAGGTGTGTGCCACCACTGCCTGGCCTCTATGACTAACCAGTGACTAGCTCTGCATTCTGATATTTGTTACAGCTCAAACAAAATATCACCAATCATGTCCAGCATCCACATAAGCCCAGAAGTAACAAATTGGGGCCGGAAGAGGGGCTTACATCCCAGAGTGCAAATAAGTGGACACTGGGTTGGAGAACTGAAAAATGCTTGAAGAAAGCTGCCCATTTCTGCTTCCGTTCACAAATGGCTGTCTGAGAAAACAGGACGGCATGCTAGGGCATCCCAGGCAGAGATCCCCATCTTAGGTCCACACAAGCCGCCATGGATGTCACTGACAGTCTGTAGATGAAGAGGGAACAGGTAAAATACAGCCAGTTAGAAAGGCCTCTAGCTTTCTTGGGACTGGGGTTTATCTGGTGGAAGAGCTGCCCAATTGAAGGCTCTGGAAGACGGCAGGCGGATGGGAGAGGGGCAAGGTGGGCTCTAGGAAGGCACAGCCTCAGAGATGATACTAATAGGGGAGATGGCCAAGAAATTGGGTACAAGATGGGGGGGCACGGTGGGTGAATTTGTTAAGTGGCTGTGGTACAGGGAAGACCAGAGGATTTTGTAGTTGTGTGAACTGGGCTTTGAGAAAAATGCTCAAGCCCCCAGGAGCCAGGAGTAAGAGGACGGTGCCTGTCAAGGAGGAAGCCTGTGCTGGAGGAGGTCAGGACCACAGGCCCAAATTCAGAGGCTACAGAGTAAGCTGCCCCTTGACAACCATTTGTTTTTAAATACAAACGTCAGTGGAATGGGGTGTGGCATAAGCAGTGGGACTGTGGGAGAAAGAGGGTGTTGGCACAGGTGGAATATCACTGAGTCCAGGCCAGGCTCAGGTAGATTTTTGCCACCTTCAGTTTATCAGGGCCTGAAGGATACCATGGAAACAACAAACAGATCCCGGACAGCTCTGAGGAGGCAGTGATGCTCCCTGTCATGTCCTCCTCCCTACGTATGGACCATTTCATATCCACAGTCATGCCATAGGTATCTAGCTTTATCCACGTAACACACTTCACAGTATAATGCAGTTATAATTCTTGCACCACACAAGGCCCAAGTTTGAAGTTCACATTCCAGTGGGTAGATTCAGAGAGCAGTTCACCAACACTGTATCATTTTATAAGTTATGCATGTGTATGTATATATGTTTGTGTGTGTCATGTTTGTGTGTGCTCATGTGTGTATGTGCCTGTGTGCAGAGGCCTGAGGACAGACTCACATATCACCCTCAGGAATGCTGTCTATTCTTTGAGGCAGAATCACTCCCTGAGTCAGAAGCTCCCAATTTGACTAGATTGGCTACCAGCAAGCTGAAGGCATCCTCCTGCCTCTGCCTCTCCAGTGTTAGGATTATAAACACATGTTACCATGACCCCCATTTTTACTTGGATTCTTAGAATTGAAGTCAGGCCCATAAGTTTGTAAGGCAAGCGCTTTCCTACTGAGCCATCCCTGTCAGACGCTGTATCATTTGGGAATGCTTCATTTTTGAAAAGAAAGTCCACACTCATTATCTTTTGCCACTCCTGCCTCCCAGCTCCTAAAAAGCACTGATCTTTCATTCTCCACTCCCCAGATACATCTGTTGCTGGCTGACTATGGGAGCATATCACACCTGAGATCTGTGGCCAGCTCCTCTGAGTAAGCACCGTGTACCTGAGACTCAGCAGGGTACGCTTCCTTTAAGGTGGCCCACAAGCAACATGGTGCAATCAGACCATGCACTATTTATGCATTTTCCAGCTGACAGGCATTGGGTGTCTCTTGTCAGCTCCAGAGAATAAAGTTGCTGAGTGTTCCTATGCAGGCATACACTGGTTATTGTGTGGATACACTCTTTCAATTTTCTTAAGTATTTACCTCCAAGTGTAATTGTTGGATCCTGTGGTTATATTCTGTAGAACATTTTATAAAAATAGCCAAACTCTCCTCTAAAGTAACTTTGTCATCATAAAATGCCAAAAGTGATGCTCAGGGTCCTGACGTTTTCTTGCCTCGATAACACTTCTGTGAGCATCCTGTGTACAGAAACACCTACTCAAACCCTTTTTAAAGGTTATTTTAAAATTTGATTTATCTGAATTTAGTTCTGAGAGTTGGCTGTGTATTTTGACTGTCACATATCTTACCAGATATGCAGTTTCCAAGTGTTTTCCTTCACAGGGGAGGTTGATTTTTAGACTTAGTTGATAATGACTTTTGAACCAAAATTAATAATTTTAATGAGGTTGAACTTGGTGTAGGAGCTAAGCAACCATTCCATAACCTAAGGCTACAGATATTTACTCCGACACTTTTACTCAGAGAGCGGTGGAACTGAAATGCTACTAAGAGTTAGGGACCTGACCCACGCATTCCTAAGGTCTTATTCTTACAGGAAGAATGGTGTATGGCCTGTTATGGAGTGGTGTTTGTTTATGGTGTGGAGGAAAGCGTCCAGCGTTGGTCTTCAGTGTGTGGCCATGTCTGAGCTGGTGTGACATCACACCATCGTCATGACCTTTGCTCTGCTATAAATCCCAAATTTGAGAATTCTGGCTTCTTCAACCTTTTCTTTTTAGAGTTTGTTCAACTATTCTAGGACTCTCACAAACTCATGTAATTGCACTACCACCTTTAAAGTTCTTCAAAAAGGCAGTTGAGATATTGCTAGAGATTATGTTAAGTTTGCTGTGATATTGGTTGACTATCGCTACTTAGTAACTTTAAATATTCTGATGTGTGACTTGAGATCTTTCTAACATTCACTTGAGTCTTAATTTTTCACAAGAAAGTTTTGTAGATCTGGTGTGTAAATGATGCACTTTCTTTGTTAAACCTACTTCAAGAGGGCAGCAAGATTGTTCGGTGCGGAAAGGAGCATGCCACCAAGACTCAGTACCTGCTTGTGTGTGATTCCCGGGACCCACAGAGGAGAAGCAGAGTGCCAGGTATCTCAAATTTTCCACCTACCTCCCACACATGCTCCATAGTCCCCTCCCACACCACAGCACTCTCCCTACACACAAATAAAAAAAACAAATAAAATTTAATAAGTAAAAATGTACCTCTTTCTTCTGGGCGCTGTTAAAAAGGGCTTGTTTTCCCTGGTTTTATGTTTGCTTTGCTCCTGTGTGAGAACAGTTGATGGGGTAGGTGGTACCCACTACCCAGCACTGCTGAACTCACTGTGCATGCTCATAGCGGAACACAGGGGGTTCTGTAGGATTTTCTTTACCCAGTGTTATGCATCCTGTAAATATCGCGTTCCCCTTTTCATTCTGATCTAAACATTTTAATTTTAATTTTTCAATTAAAATATAATTACATGGTTACCCCTTCCTTCCCCTCCAGGCATCTTCCCTATCCTTTCCTCCCACGCCCTCTCATATCCACAGCCTCTTTTGCTTTCATTGTTATTATTAAATACAATACATAAATATATAAAAAACAACTTACTGAATCTCTGTAGTATTGCTTCTAAGTATATGATTTCAGGGCTGAATATTTCGTATTGGATAACCACTTATGGGTTTCATCCGTGGGAATAATAATTCTCCCTTTCTCAGTAGCCCTTAGTTGCAAATGGTTCTTTGTCTAGGGGTGGGACCTCTTGCTTTCCCCTTCCGTGGTAGTGTATCTATCGCTGTCTTGTTCAGGCTGCCGTGTCATTGGGCTGTCCTGGGCAAAGCTTCATGGCAGGTGTGTGAGTGAGGATTGGTCCATGGTGTTCTCTGTTGCTGTGGAAGACCCTCTTGCTGGTTTCATCCCCTCTCTCTGATACTGTGAGAGGCAGACCCTTTGTCAACAGGACACCTCACCCATTTTGCTATTTGTGGCTAATGTCTTGATTCATTTCCTTTGCTGATGGTTGGGTGTGCTGGGTCTTCATTAAGGTTGTTTGCTTCTGTATTCATAAAACACTGGTCTCTCCTTTTCCTTTCCTTGACATCATTGTCTGGTTTGCTCATGACTAGTTGAAAGTCCCTGCCCAGGAAGCCCATTATGGGGCTTCCAAGGGGCAATTGTTACTGCCTGTCTTTCCCCCCACTTCTGACTATACTTTCTTGTTTCTCTCTGTCTCTCTCCCTCTGTATCGCTCTCTCTGGGTATGTGTATATAAGTGCGTGTGTGTGTGTGTGTGTGTGTGTGTGTGTGTGCTTGCCTGTGACAACTTCAGGAGTCATCCTCAGGAACACCATCCACCTCTTTTGAAACAGTGTTTCTCATTTACTTGGGACTTATCAGTGAGGATGTGCTGACTAGCCCATGAGACCAAGAATCCCCTTCCTCTGCCTTCTCCTGTGGGACCAGAAGGAGGTATGGCTTCTTGTGTGTGTTCTGAGGATCAAACTCAGCCTGCACATTCATATTTTAAGCCCTTTAGTGACTGAGCTTGCTCTCAGCACTGTATCAGTTCGTGTACCCATCTGAAAGAGGGGACACTGTGTAGCCATCTGAAAGCCAGATATCTCTGTACTGTGTCTGTTGTCCCATCGTGTGGTTGTTCAGTGGTTTCCTTGAGTTGTCCTTACAAAATCTGTATTATCATGTGCCCACTGAAGTCTCTCCTGAATCGGTATAAACCTCAGGTAAGGAATAGGCTGAGATTCCCTTCCGTGCCTCTGCTGCACACCTCCTTGCTTAGCCGTGTGTCTCCTTGCTACCCATGCTCTGGTGGACACTTGACAACTCTGCTCCAGCCGGATGCTGGGGGTCACTGATCGACTGACACTCAGTCAACTTATGCTTCTGGAGAACTGTTTTGCTTGGAGCTATGAAGAAGTTCTTGCCAATACTTTCCTGTTCTCCACGCTTCATGTACGGTGGGATGGAAAAGCTGTTTCACTGTAGGTGAGTCCCCCACGCTGCCCTGCGCTGTCATCTGTTGGGCTGTCTGGCGGGAGGATGCATGGACGGATTTTCCCTCTGGGCTCACATCAAATACAGAGGCGGAATCTTAAAGAGTAGAGAGACTAACTTTAACTTGGAAGGAATATATGTCCCCAGAGTGGAGAGACAGGGCCTCTACCACTGACAGCCTCCAATTATGCAAACAGTGGGAGCTCCCTGATGTTCGTGTGGTATCTTCAGCAAGTAAAGACAAGAGGAACCTTCAGAATTTTAGACACAGCCTCTGGAGGGCGGAGGGACACAAAACCAAAAACAAAACAACCTCTGCATCTGAGGAGGGAAACTATGTGGACATGTATGGACAGTTTAAGCCTGGAGTGATAGACACCTTTCTGGGAGTGACATTCACTGCAGCAGCGCCTGTTGGAGCTGTGCTGGTGAATATATAGAGGTTATTAGCCAGGACAAGTCAGGAGCTGAGCTGAGAACCTTGAAAAGCATCTGTGGAAAGCAAGTTCCCTGCTGAGGATCCACCAGAGGCTTCAGCTTCAGGAGACAGTATGAGAGAAGCCAGAACCCAACCACAATACTTGGGAAGCAAAGTCCTGACAAGGAAGGAAGGTTGACAGGACCTCAGAGACACGAGCAGCGTAGCATGAGTGGGCTGTCAGGCAATGTTGCTTTGGACTCAGAAGGCATCATGCCTCCCGAGCGTCTCCTGAAGCAGGTCCAATTCCAGGGGATGAAGGACTGGTCCATGTGGGTAGAGACTGCAATGTGACTCTGAATGTCTCCCAGTACATCTGGTAACCAAAGAGCAGTCTCACTAGTCCGTGAATCCCACCACCTTTCCAGAAAGCCTGCACTATCCAGGCATGGGAGACCTGGCTGTGAAGGAGACAGACATCCATAAACCTGAGCAAGAAGAACAGACAAAATGTCAGGCAGCCATAGGTAAAAGGATTTGGAGGGGACAGAAGGCCTTTAGTGGCACTGGGTGCCGCCTGTAGAGGGAGACGCAGAGTCCCAAGAAAGGTGATTCTAGAACAAGCTTTGCATGTGTTTGAGAGATCTCAGCTGCCTTGGGTAGGAAGAAGAGAGACCGATGAGGTGGAGGGTGGGGGAGGAGGAGGCAGTATGTGTAGACAGAGAGGTTTCTGGGAGAGGAGAAAGGGAGATCCTGGTGGAAACAGAGGTAGGGCTGTGGAAAGTAATGACTTTCACTTTTAGTCTCTATAAGAGTTGGCGTTGAGGTCTGTGATAGAGATAATGCCGGTTGACAGATATACAGAGTATTGGTCTCATTTAAGCAGTGTAACAAAACACCTAAGGCTGGATAGCTTCGTGAGGTAACATGGTTCATTTTGACTAGTGGTGCTCAGAGTCCAAGAAAGAAGGGATGTGCTTGGTGACAGGGTTCTTGAGGTAAAATCCCAAGCCAGCACAGAGGAAGAAAGCCTCCATATTGCACTCCTAGGGTACAATCCCAGAGACATCATCTAGCCTCAAACAGGCCCAAAGCCCCACTTGCAAACATGGTGTTGAGGATACAGCTTAGGGCCTTGTGCATGCTACCGCTGAGCTACTGAAATCCAGCCATCATAAATTTTCATTCTGAGTCAGAATCTCACAAGGTTCTCTAGACTGGCCCTGTGTGCTCTGTAGCCAGAACAGGCCATCAACCATCCTCCCACATAGCTTAAATCACAGGACTGTGCCACTAGGTCCAATTCAGAATCCCCCATGCTTGCCCTGTTCTCTGCCTATGAGAGAGAGGGGAGGGACGGGAGAAAACTGGCTCTGACATGGGTTTTTGAAATCTCAAAACTCATCCCCAGTTACACACTTCCTTCATCAAGGCCACACCTCTTAACCCTTGTAGCCTGTTCCACTTTCCTGGTAACCAAGCATTTAAGTGTGTGAGCCTATGGGACCATTTTTATTCAAACGACCACAATATACATGGAGAATTAGGTCTGACAGACAGAAAGGGAGAAAGAAATGAAGGGACAGTGATCCTTGGCAAAACAAAACAAAAAACCACGTGGCTCTGACCTCACACAGAACACATGCAACAGACAGGCCTGAACATCCTATCCACTGTCACATGAGTGATGATGTTCTCTGAAAGTCTGCTCCGTCCTTTTGAAGAAGCAAGTCATTTCACAGCACATTGCCCTGTTCAAAATCTCAGTGCTCTGCTCTCTGAGAGTGGAGCCCAGTCCTCTGCCTGCAGGGCCTTGCTCATCTGCCCTGGCCTCTCCCTGCTGCCCCAGCCAGATCACACACCAACATCTCTAGCCCTGGTCCTCTTTCTAGTATCTTCTCTTGTACCCACTCCTGCATACCTTCCTCTCTGCCAAAATCCCTTTGTCATTTTATGTTGACCTTTTCCATATCAAGGAAGTATTAGGTTTGTTGACCTTTTTATATGTCTGTGCCATAAGGATAGAGGGGTCTGTCTTCCCTGCTCCCCACTGTGGCCAGCACTCAGTACTCTGCCAGATAAGCTGACTTTCAAGTAACACACTCCTGGGGTAAATGGTGAGTTAGCCTAGGGGTTGACATCTCCTCTATCTAGTGAGGAGCTCAGCTGTCTCCCCAGGGCTCTGAAGATGTCCTCTGTCAAAGGCCAGCAACCACATCATTTGGCCCTGGGAGTCATACAGCCTCTCTCTGCCCAGTGCCTGAACTCCACCCAATGCTCTGGAAACAACCATGAGAAGAGCCTCCACAGGAGCCGCTGCCATGGAACTTTATTTAGAGATACTGGAAACTGGATGTTCCCCCATGGTTATGTGTCACAAAATACCATCGTTTAATCATTTTTATTCTTTTTAAAAACATAAAAAAATGGACCCCCACAAAGGACACAGACAAGAAGCAGGTGGCACTGGCCTTGCTAAAGATCCCCTAAAGACTGGAAAGCTGTGGTCTTTTGCACACTCAGACCTACTAAGTAGCTACTGGAGCTCTTCTTGAAGCTGGGAGAGGGTGGATCAGAAAGAGAAAGGTACACAGCCTCCACCCAGGTTACACACCTGCATCACTGTGTCAAGGCTTCAGCACAGGGCATTTGCTTAACTAGGTGGCCCAGCTCTGCCAAGGGGAAGGACCCCTGGAAATGTCCCAGTATACACTGGAATGAAATTTCCCCATTGGGGTTGGGGGCGACACAGGACAAGCCCAAAGCTCGGAAGGCCAGCACGGTTGGTCCAGGGCTGTCACGAGGGCATAGCCTCAGCAGACAATTCATGGAGGCTAAGAGTCTTCTAACACAGGTTCCAGAAGAGGCTATATGAAGTCCCCTCTCTGTCACCACAGGCAGATGGAGGCTCATGGGTGGAAGGTGCAGCAGGCAGGTAGGACAGAGCAGCCTGAATGGCAGCAAGGGGCTCATTGATTCACGGATCTATATCAAGGTGGACAGAGGTCTTGAGTGGAGTGCTCCTGTCCTCACCCTGTCCCTGCCCAGTGATTCTATCAATGACTTTGATAAAGACCTAATGGGCCCACTTATCAAATTTGCAGATCAAAGCTCGGGGTGCAAGGGGGGGCTAATGTGGTGGAAGAAATACTCTGGGTAAGAAAGCCTCTTGACAAGCTGCAGAGCTAGACACGATTCAGCTGGGCGGAACTCAAGGGCCTCCTCGCTCACTTGCTGTTTAAAGAAACCAGCCCACCTCAGGAGTATCAGTCAGTCAGGTGCTAAGGGATCTACTGACCTTTGTTTTGGCCTGGGGTCATTTTACCAGAGTGATACCATCCTGAGGAGATTGTCCTGGTAGCAGGGGCGGGCCTAGGCAAAGAAAGTGGGCTTCTGTCATCTGAGGGAATCATTGCCCGGACCAATGTCACTCATATATTCATGGATGCTGACTGTGGAGAACTCAGATAGTAGAACAAACAAGCATGTGTGCATGCTGGGGAGAAGCAACCGAGGGAGGACAGAGGGCTTCTGGCCAGTGGAGACTGCTTCTCCCATTTTGGACAGCTGTCCTGAGAAGAGATTCTTCCTTAGCCTTGTCAGACAGCTTGAGAGCCCCAGGTGAATGTGACAGGAAGTTGGCTTTGGGCTAAATTTAAGCACTGTTTCTTTCTTTCTTTATTACTTTTTTTTCTGACAAGAACACTGAGTATGGCCTGCACTGTCTGCTGGCTGTTTGCTCTGATGCTGGCAGTGATCGGCATGGCCCGAGAGCCATCTGTCCGGGACCCCAAGGGATTCCTTAATGGCAGATGGAGCCACAGCAAGCTGCCATCTAAGCTCTGGCTTTACAGATGGGAAAGCTGAGGCCTGAGGGGACAGGAGGTGCCTGAGAATAGCTCATGCAACAGCCAAACCTGGCTGGACCCCAGGGTCTGACTCTTTGGGATTAAACTTTTTGGTACACTCTCCTGGAGGCACCAATGAGGTATACTCAAGACACACAAAAAGGGTGTGTGTGTATGCTTGGTTTGGGGAGGAGAAAGGGTGAGACGTACCACTTCCCCTGAGCTGGGATTCAAGTAAACACAGCAAGATCAACTGGTGTTGCAAACACAGCAAGATCAACTGGTGTTGGGGGGGGATATAAACAAATGTCCACCTCTGTTTCCCTCCAGAGCACCAATGACAAACTGAAGTACAACGCCACCAAAGTTCAGCTTGGAGGAATGAATTTATGGGGTTGACTTACAGAGCCCAAGTGAGAGATTTCTTACAGCAGCATGGGGACCCCGCAGCAACCCCACCCCTGGAGAACACCACTGCATCATGGGTGAGGGGGCTTCTCACCACTACATAGGTGGAGTTCACCTTCAGTTAGCCTTCCATGCTCTGTATTAGGACCCCTGAGCCCACAAGGCTATATACAATTAGTCAAAATTAAAGACAGCTCACTGGGTGGGGCAGCAGGAAGCAGCTGGAATCTTTGATAAGGTCTAATGACACTATTCGCCTCCTCCTTTTGTGGGGGAATGTCAACAGGCAGTGAGTTAGATCTTGGGGTTCTCTCACTCTGATGAGGATGAAGGCAGTTATGCTGGGAGGATAGCAGCCCAAACATGGTCTTCCTGAGTCCAGTGTATCCTCGGGGTGAACTAAGAACAGGTAGGTACCTGGCTATTGCATCACCTTAAGGGAATGGTACATGGGAAGCAGGTCAGTATCTTTCCCTTGAGAATGTCCTCCATGAGACTGCACAGAGACCAGCAGCCGGGCTCCACCAGGGTTCATGGGAACCCAGCCCTAGAAGGCCAGGGCCTTAAAACACTCAGAGCTCCTTGGCTAAACTCCACACTTTGTTGTGTGATTCCTTTAGTCTTTAAAACTGGGCAGGATGGTCATTCCTCACCGGTCAACCTGTGACGTTGTTATGCAGAGTTGGAGGAGCACAAATCCAGAGTCAAATTATCTTGGGTTGTCCTTAGTCACTTGTTGCGCACCGCTGGGACTGGCCTAACATCCTTGTAATGCTCACATGAAAGCTGTCCAGATGCACTGACAGCTTCCACCAACCTGAGTGCTGAAGATGTCCACGGGCAACCTCCCACAACAAAAGCTCATACCTGAGACATTCATAATTTAGTATGGGGGCGTGGGGGAGATCATGCTTTGAGTAAGTTTGTGATTTCGTATGGGGCTGTATGCACAGCTATCCAGGGTCATGTGTGTCACCGTGTTACTGAAGATGGATATGCCTGAGAGGAGATTCTCCTCTTCTCTGTGAACGCCTGCTCGCTGTTTCCACTGATGTGTTTGCAAAGAGCCTTGATCTATGACTTTTCTTTTGTTCTGTCCCTTTAAACCCTTCATGTAGCAGTTTCTGCACTGGAACACGTTATTCTGAATGATTGCGTCTGTGTCCCCAGGCCCTAGTCAATCATGTATTTGGCTCAAGAATACACTATCTTATTCCCTTGGAGTCAAGAGCTGTGCTGTGTCAACACGATCCTTCGCCACCCTGTTGGCCTAAGCATGGGTTTTCTTCCTTTCTCTTTTTCTTTCTTTTTTAATGATAAAACTAGTGACAATGGTAAGAGCAATTTAAAAAACAGGCAGAGAATGTGGGAAGTCACACCTGCCCCTTTCACACTCAGGAAAGTAACTGTTGACACATCAGTGTGGGTCCCTCCCTCTCTTCACATATTAACACTCCTGCTTCATACCTTAATGAGGTGGGATCGACAGGAAAGCCTGGTGTGACTGTGGGACCAGAAGGGAAAGAAGGATGCTTGGTCCTGTCTAGAGATGTCCCTAGGAACCTATGGGCCTCTGTTTTCTGACTCTAGTTGCGATGAGACCAGCAACTGCCAGCTCCTGTCTGGACTTCCTGCCCATGATGGACCGTACCTCAAAATGTAAGGCAAAATAACCCTTTAAAAAGAAAGAAAGTGATGACTCCAAGGCTCAGAGGGCTGTATGTACGGGGGTGTTTTAGTCTCCAGGACACACTTGACTCCATAGGAATGCCTCCAAGGCTCCACTTTCCTAAGCATGGGCACACTGGTCCTAGAGCCTTAGCTTCCAAAAGAGCACCAGAGGCCCAGGGAAGTCTACAGAACTCAGTAGATTGCTACTGCCAAGGCTCAGGCAGGTGGGTATGGCCAATAGGGTGGCCAGAGAGAATGAAGCAAACTGCTGGAAGAAGATGCCTGGGGACACAGGCAAACATGGCTCAGAAGCAGGGTCCAAAGTTTGACCCTATCAGTAGGTCAGGCTGAGACCTCAGGTTCCCTCTCCCCAGGCTATAGCCAGGTCAGCAAGGAGAGAACCGCTTGGCCTGGTGGCCTTGGGAAGGCCATGTTGGGATGCCCAACGGTGTTTCTATGCACACAGAAAAGCAAAGGGAATCTCAAGCTGGCTGAGCAGACAGCTACTGTGGAGCAGTGAGCAGGTGTGAGAGACACAGGCTGAGAAGGCAGATCTTCTCTGGTCATTCTCTATCCCTGGGAAGTTTCTAGGCCTGATGCTGAATGCATGGTTGCTTGGTGAGGGATCAAGTCTACATTTTCCCAGATGGGCCTGAACTAGGAATGTGCTACCTGCCCTGAAAAAAGCCACCTGTACTTTTCCGCCCTCCTGACACACACCGTGAAGCAGAACATAGGAGCCAAAGGTCCATGGAGTCAGCAGAGATATCCAACCTGCTGTATCACGACCCCTCTGCACCCACCACACTGTCCAGCCATGGGTCCTTTCTAGATAGACCCCCTGAAGCAGATTCCATGAATGTCCTGCCTTTCAGGAGGCTGAGGAAAGAAATCTCTGAACTGGAGGTCCCACCCAGTTGCAACAGCCTGGTTTTGTGTGTTTCTGCTTAGACATGTAGGCTTTCACAGGGGAAAAAAAAGAGTGACCTTGTGTCTGGCCAGTTGCTTGGACCTGTTAACTGCTCAACCCCAGCAGAATCCAGGGCCTTTGGGTATGTTCCTATGAACACAAGCATGCCCCATTGAGGCAGACCCGCTCATGGACAGATTTGTGCTTCCCATGCTGTGGGTTCCTGGTGGACAGACCAGACCATGTTTTGTGGGCACAAGAAGGCCTCTCATCTTCTCCTCACTCTGTTCTGGCATCCTTCCCCTCTGCATCCTATGTCCCAGCTGGAGCAGCAGCCTGTAGATTTAGAGAAGCTTAAACTCTTTCTGAGAAACAGAAAATGCCACTGGTCATTTAAATTAACCATGGAAATGAGGTCTGTGCTCTTGTCCTCAGCTGGACTATTAGGCGCTGCATGGTGTTGGTATGCTGGGGGAATGAGGGATGTCTGGGGCCCCCTGAGCTTCTTTGGCTAGGCTGAGTCCTTCTGCAAAAATGGGGTGGGGGCCGTCACATGGGGCATTGACTCTGTGTCCTAATGTGCTTTGATCAGACATTGATTCGTTACTCAGTCATCAAACAGGGCTGAAGGCCACCAGGGTCAGTCTTCTCCCAGGTTGGTTTGCTCAGTGTTTTCCATACATTAAATTCATAGAATGCCCCAGAGAAAGTCCTCCTGCTGTGTAAAAGATATGGGCTTCAGTGTCCCAGATCCAACTCCCCACTCTGCTGTTTACTAAACACGTGACGCTGGGCAGCTGATTCAGCAGTGGGCCATATTTGGTGTCTCCAAAGTGTCGCTCTGTGCTTGATTTGTCTGGGTCAAGTGCAGTGACATTCAGGTTTGTTACTTGGATTTTGTCTCTGGGATGTCACTCAGTGTATGATGGGCCCTTGTCTCTTTTTGAAATGCTTTTGAAATTTATTATTAGTGTCAACCATTTGATGCTAGAAGGTCACAATTTGGATGATTATATAGTTTGGTGTTCTTAAAGATATTTCCGCCAGGCATGGTGGCACAGGTCTTTAATCTCAGTCAGCACTTGGGAGACAAAGGCAGGCAGAGCTCTGTGAGTTTGGGGCCAGGCTAGTCTACATAATGAATCTGAGACCAGTTAGGGCCACTTAGTGAGATCTTGTCTCGATTGTCAGCCTGTGACAAAGAGCTCTAGAGACTTCTAGTTCCTTGGGGCTGTGGACAGTTTCCTGTGCAGCCTGACACAGGACATGAACTTCAGTTGTGCTGTGAGGTTCTACCCTGTTGTAATGGTCAGCCTGACCATCTTGTGACCTATTCCATTCCGGCCCAGCTCAAAATCTGTGTCTTGTAGTCCTAGGTCCCTGGGTCCCCCAGGTCAGGGATGAATGCTGAGTGTGATTTTACTATTCCATCTCCCTGAATACCTAAGCCAGACTATTTCTACATAAAGAATTCTTATGTCAACTCGTGAGTGACCCTGAGGTGTATTTCACCAAGGGAAGCAAAGTCAATTTCGATTCTTCTCTTCCTTGTTCATCATTTAGAGATGAGTGATTGCCTTGGTGACTGTAGGTGGGGGGATTGCTTCATCTTGCTTTAGCTTGTCCTTAGGAAGTGACAAATGTCTCTCAATCAATTCTAGTCATCTTCCTTGATGCCCAATTTGTCTCCTTGCCCCATGTCTAAGCAGTGACCGTGGGTGGCTTCTTCACTCTGCAATCTTGCAGCTTCTTTGACTTGCCTTGTGTGTCCTCAGCATTGGACTTAGCTATTTTTCTCTAAGGGGCCATGTTTTTTTGTTTGATGAAACTGTATAGAGAAAAAAACTCTAGGTCCAGGGGTGATCAATGCTCTGGAACACCAGTACTTCTGGACATCTTTGCAGGAGTGAATATGGACATACAGATGTGTAACTTAAATTTTATTTTTAATTTATTTGTTTTGCATGTGTATGAATGTGGGCACAGTGCACACATGAGGGTCAGAGGACAGTTTTATGGGTCAGCTCTCCCCTTCCAACTTGGCAAGGCACATTCTCTCATTTATGCCATAGCACATACGCATACCCCATATGCCATACTAGCTGGCCCCTGAGCTTCCTGGTAATTCCCCTGTATCCACCTCCCACACCCCCACGAGAGTGCTGGGGTTACAGACGGACACCACCACATCTCTCTTTGGCTTACAGAGTTCAAAATAAAGTGTCTAGGCTGAGAGAGCAAGCCCTTTGCTCACAGAGTTATCTTGCTGGCCCAGACAGGATTTATTTTGTTTTTAATCAGAAACAAATCACTGATTTATGCCAGCAGATCCCAATTAGATGCTCAGTTGCTGGGTTTTCCCAGCTCCCCAGGCACGCACTTCTATCCTGCTTCCTTTATGCTGGAAACCCTGGCTCCAGTGACGTCAGTGTAAATACAGCCTGTTCTATCACACAAATGTGCAAGGGCTCACTTCAGAACAACAGCATGACTTACGATCAGGGAGCCTCTGAACACAGTGAATATACTAGGAGTTGCCCCTCCAGGGAGGTGCTGTTAGGATATTGAATTTAAAGTCAATTATAAGAATCCTTAGTTCTCTGTGTATTTAGGCCTCCAACTTCAAATATGGCTTGTTTGGGGTTGTTTTAAATTTTTCATGCTTTTATTTTCTCTTGGATTCAATCTTTAAGAATTATTTAAACTTTATACAGTTTCCAAATCAAATCTGAAAAAGAAGGCCTGCTCAGAGATCTTTCTCCCTGCCCCCATCTCTTCTCTTATTCCCCCAAAGGTGACTATTTAAATTCATTACTGATTCAGTGTTTCATCTGTTTGTCTCTCCTTTTCCACTTCTTGGGGGGGGGAATTATTTTTGGAGCATCAACCCGTTCTTTGTGGTTTCTCCCCGATTTGATTATCTGTGTTAGCAATAAGTATCAATTAGAGAGAGCAGAGACTCCCCGGATCTCCTCCCACCCTGAGCAGTCCCTGGTCTGTTCATGTATCCAAAAGAAATCTTCAAGTCCTGCTTCAGGTCTTCCATCAGTCCAGCCTTTTGCTTAATAACAGTGCCTTGTTGCAGGGAGACATGGAGATCTCTGTGAGAGCGATGTGCGGTCTGCTTCATTCCCCGTTCTCCCATCTTCTTACATCTACAGCTTGCTCCCAACAGGACACAGTGGAGACAAAGAGCATAGAGGGAACATCCCGGGTAGGCAAGCCAGGTTGCTGATGGAGATAGGAATTCCTTTCTATTCCTACAGTGTGGAGGTGGAAACACCCTTTGCTCTGACACAGCCCTACCGGAATGGGTCACCGAATGGTTGAGAAGGACCCTCAGCTTTTCAGTGTTGTGTCTTGTCTCAGATGCTCTCTGGTCCTAACCTTCCTATATCCTGGTTTCCAAGTCAAAGTAAGGCTCTCTTGTCTTCTCATCTTCTCAGTTCCATTGCTGCCTCTCAGAGAGGTCCAGCTGGATGTCCCTGACCTGTGTGGATTGTAACTATGCAGTTAAACACCCTATTCTAGGCCTGAACAGAAAACTTGACTCCACTTCAGTCCATGGGTTCCAAGAACAGAGGGTCCTGATGTCTAACGGAAATGATCTTTAGGTGTCTAAGGAGACCTTTGCCCAGACCTCACTCTTGTGTATTAGCTATCCAGCCAAGAGTTGTGTCTTCCTAACCTGCTTGCAATTGGAGGACACAAAGACGAGGATGCTCCTGTATCACACGCTTGGGCTCCTTCTATGTTCTAATGCCAGCACCTGCCAAATATCCAGAAAGGAGCTGGAGGTCGCCCCTTCTAGGAGAGGACAGACATGGAGCGGAGCAAAGGAAGGGAGATCCCCAGGGATGCCCTGACAAGAAGAAGAGACTGGGGAAGATAGGGTTGTGTCTGTCTCTCTCTGGCTGGCTTATTTCATTCAGCGCAATGCCCTTGGCTCCATTCAGGTCATTGCAAACAAATGGTAGGATTTCCTTTTAAAGGCAGAATAATATTATGGCTACCACAGTCTCTCATTCAGTCTTCAGATGGTTGCTTTCTCTTAGCTATTTTGACTTCTATAGCAATGTTCATGAGGGGGCTGGTGGCTTGTTAAAATATTTATTTCAACATACCATAATTGTCTTAGTTAGGGTGACTATTAAATGTGACGGGACATCGTGGCCTAAGCAACTTGAGGAGGAGAGGGTTTATTCAGCTTGCGTTTCCACATCACAATTCAACATCAAAGAAAGTCAGAACAGGAGCTCAAGCAGGGCAGGAGCCTAGTGGCAGGAGCTGGTGCAGAGACCATGGAGGAGTGCTCTTTCCTGGCTTACTCCTCGTGGCTTCTTCAGTTTGGTTTCTTATAGAGTTCAGGACCACTAGTCCAGGGATTGCACCATCCATAATGGGATGGGCCCTCCCCCATAAATCACTAATTAAGAAAATGCTCTATAGGCTTTCCTATAGCTAGATCTGTAGGAGTTATTTCTCGATAGAGGTTCCCTCCTCTCTGGCGACTCTAGCTTGTGTCAAGTGTACATAAAACTTAGTCAGTACAAGAGTTGTACATTTTATTTGTCAATTTATACCTTAGTGAATCTGGAGATGCAGAGGGAACAAGGCATGGATAATGGGACAAACAAAAAGAAAACAGGACTTTTTTTTCAGAGACCCCAGGAGTGTCTTGGCCAGGACTCTATGGTCTCTGCATCAGTTGCTCTCAAATGTTCTATTCCTAGGGACCCCTTCCAGTATCAGGTATCAGTGAGAACCATGATTGTTAATTCTAACTGCACAGTGGACATGTTTAAGGGACATCCGAGGAATTAGGGAGGTACATCTTTGGGCATTTCGGTGAGGGTTGTTCCAGAGAGAGTCAGCGGAGGGAAGAACACACACCTCAATTCCCCCTTTTCTGCTGCCTGATCCAGCACTATTTGAGCAAGCAGCCTCACACTCCCACTGCTACAGCTGAGGATCACACCCATGGACAGGCCTCCCTCAGACCATGGTCACTGAAGTGGAAGTCAAAATTCACCCCTACCCTTAAATGGCATGTCAGGTATTCACTCAGAGTAGGGAAACGTTTGGTCACGTGGTTTATGTCTATTGGTATATTGCCATATGGTGAATTAACACTGGAACACATTTAAGACACTTGCTTATTTATTAACTTAAAGTTGCAATCAACCCATTTCATGTAAACATAACTTATTTTTAATGAAAATTGAATAATTTTTTTTAGAAAAGGCATAAGCTGGCTAGAAGCACGGCATTCTTTTATGTTTCTGTGCATCCCCTCAGTGACTGCCTTAATAGGAGACATATGGGTCTTCAAGTCCCTTCTGCATTCTAACTGTTGCAATATGTTGTTTTGCTTGAACGGCACAAAAACGGTGTGGTTGTACACAGATCATATGTATGGTAGAAAAATGGAAGCACATTTTAAAATACTTCCGGATTCTGTAAAATCTCTTTTCTTAAAGATTTATTTTATTTTTAAATTACACATTTTGTTATGCCTCTTGCGGGGATGCAGTGGGTACATGTCATTCTGGTGTCCATGGAGTCCAGAAGAGGGTGTTGGATCTCCTGGAGATGCAGGCACAGGCAATTGGGAGCATCCTGACGTAGATGCTGGGAACCAAATTTGGGTCTTCTACAAAAGCAGAACGTGCTTTTTTTCTTAACCATTGAGCTGTTCCTCCAGCCAAGGTTCTCCAAAATTCTAAAGCTTGTATCAATTTGCCAATATTTGCTCATGATGGCTGCCAGTTGTTTTTCTCAAAGTGACTGTGTTGCATGGTTTGCTGTTACATTTTTAGGAAAATATCTGACACAGTCCTTTCTCAATAGCTGTAGTTCATGCTACAGGCTGCTATGGATCAGCTCTGGAATACCACCCAGTGTCATCTCAGTTAGTACCTGGATCCCCAGACAATGGTGCTGTTGAGAGACAGTGTAAGATATTAGAATGCTCTTCTGGGCACTGAGGTACATCATTGAAAGTGTGTGTGTGTGTGTGTGTGTGTGTGTGTGTGTGTCCCTGTGCACACCACCTCTGTTTCCCTACCCTGGTTCCCATTGACAGATCTTAGGCTGCTTCTTTATCTTGGCAGTTTTCTCTTCATCGAGCCCTTCCCTGCTTTTGTCCAGCAGGGCCACAGAATGGCATGCTGAAGGCTTTGCCTATACTACTTGCTCTGAACCATAGCCTTTTCCATTTCATCGCCTGTGTCTGAACTTCCCAAGGCTGAGGTCACTGGTCTAGACTTTAGCAGTCCCCTAGTGTTGTAAAATATTATTTTAAAATTTGTTTATGCAGTGGAATATTTGTTTATTGACACAAAGATTGCTGCATTCCTTTATGCTGCATTTGTTTAACCTCCATGAAGCTGTGTTACTTTGCCTGTTTAAAACACCTGATTGGTCCAATGAAAAACTGACCAGCCAATAGAGAGGCAGGAGAAAGCATAGGTAGGGCTGTCAGGCAGAGAGAATAAATAGAATGAGAAACCTGGGAAAAGAGGAGGAAGGAGCAAGGAAAGATGAAGCCAGCCACCCAGCTACACAACCAGACATGAAATAAGAAGGAAAGAAATGATATACAGAAGTAGAGAAAGTTAAAAACTTGGAGGTAAAAGGTAGACAGGATAATTTAAGTTAAGAAAAGCTTGCTATAAATAAGCCAAGCTAAGGCCGGGCATTCATAAGTAAGAATAAGTCTCTGTGTGTGTGAATTATTTGGGAGCTGGGTAGTGGGTCTCCCAGAAGAGCAAAGAGTAAAGAGTAAAAACAACCAACAACACCCCAGGACTCTTATGAGTGACCATGTTCATCTCTAGTCCTCGGGGAAGTGCAGTGGAGTTGATCCCATACTGGCTGTGTGACACAGAGTCGAAGCTGGGGTTCTGCTGAGAGATGTGAGGTTTGTCAGTGACTGCCCAGGAGATTGCTTCATGGAACTTGAACATTGGTGATGTCCTGTAGAGGAACCTTAAGGAGCTGGCACAATCACCATCCAGTCATGGAGGGCAGGCACTGTCCACAGTGGGACCAAGGGCTCACAGTGGCATTGCCAGGCCTCTTGGAACTGGTAAATTGGAGCAGCCTTCGGCCATCTCCACCCAGGCATCACCTCTTTCCATCTGAATCCAGTGTAGGCAGCTTTGGTTCCCGCCTCAGAGCTGCCTCTCAGACTCAGGCCTCATACTCTGAACTACTCTGCATCAGAGCCTTGGCTTGCTCAGGCCTGCACATGGGACAAGGACAGAATGATCAGCAATGTGGATGTCAAAGGCATTGAAGATGTGGCCCTGCAGGAGGTTTGAAAGCACTGTTGGTAAGTCATCTGACTTCTCAGGACCTCAGGGCTGGGGTGACCAGAAATGATGACCATACACCTAGACTTTGAATCCATGACTACCTCCACATGGAGAAACCCTGTTACTGTCTAGAGCCTCAGCTGTTCCTTCCTTATATGCACAGGTACTAAGGCTATCCTGGGATAATGGGTCACCAGCATCTCAGAACAGAACACCTAGTCTATGGCAGATGCCTGTTAAGATCCTCTTTGCCATGGAGCATTCTTTTCTCAGATGTTTTGAAATTGATGCTGTGAGACATCTGTTGGAAGCCTTGGTGTTCTAGCTCAGCATCACATGTTTCCGTGTGGACTGTCCACGTGAAGGAGAGGGTTTATTTTGTATTTCCCCCCACATGTATTTATTGATGCATTCTCTCTGAGAAATTGAGATCCACTTGGTGGAGGGCCAAATAGCAACTTAGCTGAAGTGGAGCGTGCTTTTAGCATCGCCAAGTGTCCGGTGACACAACTTGAACTCAATTAAGCTGCTTCCAGGACACCTCTCCATTTGTGCTCCATAATGGAAAGTAGAGTAAATGAAAAAGCAATCAGTGTAAATATGTAGAACGGACGCTCTCGTAATCATCAGATCATTGCTGGAAATTAAAAAGCAAGCACGGAGCCCCCCCCCCNGTTCGCTAGTGATATTGTACGGGGCCTCGCAGACTTGAATAGGGCGCTAATTAAAGTTGGGCAGTAATGGGATCGATGGAGTTTGATTACCTTGCTGAATCCAGACGGGCCAGGGCTCTGTCCTCGTGGCAATGGTTAATATTCTCACAGAGTTCAAAGGTACAGAGACCAGGGCTTTTATTGATAAATGCTCAGAGGCTCGGGTAGACATTAATTTCCACAGGCTGGTGTAGGCGAAGTAGAAATGAATGCACAGCCATGGTGGAATTAAATGCATTTTTCATCATCTGTGAACTTGGAAGAGGAAAAGGCTTTCAAGACCTTAATAAGGGAGAGAGGTTCTTCACGGCAGCCCTGTCTCTCACGGTGAGCGGCAGTCAGGCATGAAGGCTACTCTGCAGGGTCCAGCGCCTTGGGAAAGAGATGGACTAGGGTGTTTCCAGACACTGGTAATGGGGCTCAGAGTGATGCTTATGCCCTCAACGGGATGGAGCCAGCACCTGCTCACCTGGCCACTTTGTAAATTCTGTCTCAGTCTCCCAATAAAAAGATGGTGGGGGTATTTCACACAGACCCTCTGCAGGTGGGGCCAGTGTGCAAATCCTGCAGGCTTAAGCCACCTACACCTCAGAAAGGGGACACGCTGGTCACCATCACTGATGCTGCTGTTCCTCATCTCCGGGTTCACCAAAGTATCGACATGCTCGGGTATTCCTCTTACCATGAATGTCACCTCTTTCCTTTGGTAGAACAGATGGATTCCCACCTCTGTAGCCAGACCAGACCAGCTCCAGACTTTGGGCTTGTTCCACGTGATAGCCCTAAAGCCCTTACCTCCTAGATCCCCACACTACGATTTAAGAAGTGCCTCAAAGAGATTTACTCTGCAGGTGCATTATCAATTGGAGTCCTGGCAGGGTGACAGTGGTAATTAAAGATAGTTAATGCTGCCTGTGTTTACAGAGAAATGACAGGGTTGAGGCAGACAGGGGCGTGAAGGCCGCTAGGCATGCTAGGGACAACAGTAGACGGATGTTTACCAACCATCAACAGGGGCTAGGTAGATGAGGAGGGGAGCTGATGATGGGAAGGACTCAGAGGTTGGCCTGTCCCCTTCTTCTGCCATGCAAGGACACAGTCAGTCACAGAGACACCTGTAGACAGGTTACTGGGTTGCTCAGTCTCAGGTTCCACCCTCCTGCCTGACTTGACAATCGTTCCTGCACATCCTAGATAAAACCACTTGGAAGACAGAGGGAAGCATGAGGTCATGACATGTTCGGGCAAGGCAGACCTCTAGATAGGAGGAAGGGCCATGTGGAAGTGCACAGAGAGGCAGCAAAGGTGCCCTAATGTTCTGCCCCTGGAATGAAGGTTCTCCCAGGTCCTGGTTTCAGTCTAATTCAAAGATGGCCTCTCTGGGATCCAGAGGTCCTTGATGTTCAAAGAATGAGTGAAATGAAACAACTTGTCTTTAAAAAATTGCTCTAAGTAGCATCAGGCTGACCCAGAATGTTCATGACTGCACACAGCTCCACGGTGTGTGTACCTCACTGTTGGGTCATCAAGTCTTCTGTCCTTGTCCATGTTAGTGGACATGAATATTCAGCCTACATGGTAGATACAGGGACTTTGGGCCAAGATCATCTGTCCCTTAAATCTTCATCCAGTTCTCCTTTGCCCTTTCATGTGGCTGTAGAAAAATGCCTGAGGCTGGATAACTTGTAATCAGACATTTATTTCTCAGAGTCTGTGAGGCTGGAAAATCCAAGGTCCAGGTACAGATGCTGGGTCTGGTGAGAACAGCTCTCTTCCTCGGGGAAGTCACCTTGAAGTTTCATCCTCATGTGGTTGGGGGCAGAAGGGCAGCGAGAGCTTTAATTGTCAACTTGCCACAACTTAGAATCCCTTACAAAGGTAGTCCCAACCAAGTAATTGTCCAGACTGGATTGGCACATTTGTGTGATATTGCCTTAATTGCTTATGGGTGTCTGTGGGTGGGGGGACTCCACTGTGGGTGGCACTACTTCATGGGCGAGGCCTGAACTGTGTGTGAGTGAAGAAGGCTTACTGGGCAGGAGCAGCAAGCCAGCAGGCAGCACGGGCCACTCCCTCCTCTCTGCACTTGACTGCGGATGTGACCGGTGTCTCCAACCCTCAGCTCTGTTTCTCCTGAAGATATGTCCACGTTACTGAAATTGGAAGCCAAATAAACCCTTTCTTTCTCTATATTGCTTTTAATCAGGGTATTTGATCACAGCAAAAGAAGGAAATTATAACAAGGGACTAGTTCCCTCCTGCCCTGTGATTATGTGCTAACCCCATTAGAGAGGATGGAGCCCTCATGGCTTGGTCACCTCCCAGGGGCTCCACTCTCAGTTCTGACACAGTGGAGGTTATATGTGGACATAGGACTTTGGGGGGACATTCAGATTGCCGCAATGTTTAAGAGGACAGCCTGGATCCTGGCCGCAGCATGTGCTGAAAATGTCAATAGGGCCTGTGGAAGCTGCAACCTCTCCAGGGCCACTTTGTAATCTCATTTTAATAAGGCCATGATGGGGAAGCTGCCTGGCAAAGCAGAGATGGCAAGAGCCTGGAGAGTCAGGCAGCTCCAGGGAGGAAGTCTGCTTGGCCATCTGACCCAGGGAAACCATAGGTATGACCTGTGTCTCTGCCTCTTGGCTTCCTGTGACACGGGGTTATGCAAATGTTCCATCATGATACTTATGAGTTACATTGCATGATGTGTCTCCGACAAACACCAGTGTTTCAAGCCCCGCAGATCTCAGCTATCTAAGCCTTGGATCAAGGAAGAACAAGCAGAAACTGAGAGAAAAGTGACCCTTAGGATGGGACAGAACCTCATCTGGCTGGCTTCCTCTCATCTCTCTAGGGGACAGGCCTGGACTGAACAGGACGGGGAGACTATTTTCTGCACAGCTCTTTGACCTTGTTGACTTGGGAAGGGCAACCAAGCTAAGGAAGTTTGCTTCAAGAAGAGAAAACAGAGACCCTGGTTTTTCAATGGACTTGTTCCGTCTCCCAGTCAGGGTGACTGTGGGGATTGTCTTGTCCTCTGACCATCTGATACAATGATAGGCATACGGACATTGGCAAGCCATGTCAAGGCCAGTGCAGGGTCATTGTCAGCTGTTTCCGTCACTTCCATCATTTCTGTGTCACTAACGAAGTAATGCTCAAACCCTGCGCAGTGCCTGTGAATGTGGCGTTATTTTGATATGGGGCCTTTGCAGATGTGGTTAAAATGGGTCAGGATGAGTCCTTAGTCTAGTGAGTGGTGTCATCAGGAGAAGAAGGAATAGATGGAGAAAGAGAAGGGGGTCACTAGAAGAAGGATGCAGAACCTGGGCTTCTGGAAGTGGGAGTGTTCCTGGCACTAGAATCAGAAAGAGGCAGTAGGCTCTCCAAATCCTGTGGGAGCACAGTCCTGCTGTCAGCTTGGATTCAGCCTCCAGAACTGAGAAGATGCATTTCCAACACTTGAAACCACATGGGCCATGCAGTTTAGTTACAGCAGACGTGGGAAGCTTGGGCAGCCTGACTTCTTATTGGTAGACTTGTATTATAAAGTGTGCACACACACACGCACACACACACACACACACTGCACTTACACATCTGACTCCAAGTTCTGACACACTTCCCCTGTGCCCCTGTATATCTACATCAAGATGACAATATGATTGTTCCAAGAGAAGAGTGACCCTTAGTGGCCTGACAGCAATTCCCATCACTATAGAGACCACTCTTCCACCCCACAGTAAATGAAAAAAAAACAAAAACAGAAAATTGTCTTTTCATAGGCTAAGACGTGGTAGGGTGGGACAAAATACCCCAGAAGACCTCTGATCTAAGCTTGATTTAACATTTCATAGGAAAAAGTCATGCTGCCATACCTACAGAGACCCCCCTAGAAGCCAGTTTGATGCTCCCCAGAGAAGGAGCCACCCACCACATGCCCTTTACAGTTCATCATGACGCCATGCAGACAAATGAGGCCATTGCTGTAAAAGTAGGTTGAATAGTGGGATAGAACGGTGACCAGAACGCAGACCAGATTTGCTACGCTCATGAGCAGACCGAGGTT
>LOJH01004512.1:0-36174 GCA_001685095.1 Ellobius talpinus | reverse complement strand
AAAACACTGATGACAACACTGTGGCTCAATCATGCCACAAGGATATGTGCTCAACTATGTTCATAGCAGCCTTGTTTGTCATAACTAGAACCTGGAAACAATGTAAATGCCTCTCAACCAAAGAATAGATAAGGAAAATGTGTTACATTTACACAACGGAGTACTACACAGCAGAAAAAAATAAGGGCATCATGAAATTTTTGGACAAAAGGATGTATCTAGAAAACAGCATATTGAGTGAGGTAATCCAGACCCAGAAAGACAATCATCACACGTACTCACTCATAAGTGGTCTTTAAACATAAAGCAAAGAAAACCAGCCTACAAATCACAATTTCAGAGAACCTAGACAACAAAGAAGACCCTAAGAGAGACATACATGTATCTAGTCTACATGGGAAGTAGAAAAATACAAGATCTCCTGAGTAAACTGGGAGCATGGAGATCATGGGAGAGGGTTAAAGAGGAGGGGACAGGAAGGAAGGGGAGCAGAGAAAAATGTATAGGTCAATAAAATCAACCAAAAAAATAAAGTTTGTAAAATAAAATTAATATTTCTGTCTTTTTCTGATTATTTGTCTTATAGAATTCCCCTAAGCCATAGGTCTTCTAACTTTTTCATATCAGTTTTTATTGGATACTTTTTCTTCTATTCTTCATGTTTATTTGTCTGGTTTATTAAAAATACTTAATAAAGATGTGTGGATCTTATTCTTATGTTCATTTAGTATTTGTTGGGTACCTATTATGACAAAGACATTATCCTATCTTCTTCATACACATTTTCCCTTTCTTCTCCATGGTAAACATTCATAATTAAAAACTTTGGTTTTAAAAACCAGCTAATTCTCCAAAGTAACGTCCTACTTTGAGACCAGTGACTACAAAAATCACTGAAAATGGTGTGCTTTGTCCCACTAGAAAACTGTGTAGTAATGTGATCCTCAGAGATAATGGTTGTTTTGTGGGCATTGAGATACAGGACTGAAAGAAAAGTAGAAATCAAAGACACTGGAAAAATGAAGTAGGCGTGTTTCTTAAGAGTAAAAAAAATTT
The DNA here is from genome assembly GCA_001685095.1 of Ellobius talpinus. Classification (NCBI taxonomy): domain Eukaryota; kingdom Metazoa; phylum Chordata; class Mammalia; order Rodentia; family Cricetidae; genus Ellobius; species Ellobius talpinus. The sequence goes on along the minus strand of LOJH01004512.1, from coordinate 35,118 downwards.
TTACCTTGTAAAAAAGTAGGCTCATATTTTATTGTGTTTCTCGAAATTATGGTTGTCTTACACATTCATTTTTTCCTTCCAACAAAACTTAAAAAATGAGAAGTGAATTAAATGTAAGAAAATATACAAAGAATGACATTTTTGTTTTAATAGAGTTAGGTTAGTTGACTATTGCCAATGATTTCAATGGTTCTGCCATGTAAAGTTTCTACTGGCTAAAGGTTGGGACTTCTCATATTTATTTTTAGGCTTAGCCTTCACTATACTCCAAGACCAATCTTTTAAGGCCGGAATTATGTATAATATTTAACTGGGGAGGTCCATATACGGTCATATCATTAACTTCATTGTATTTTGACTTGTCTGGAACATCAGTGATTGTGCCTTAATGACTAAGTCCTGCCAAGTAGCCCTACTTTCTTGGCGATCTGGGAGTCCAGCCTTTTTGGGTCTGTTTCCCAGACTAATGACAAGCATCTCTGCATGTCCCTGGAGTTTCTGCTGCTTACCCTAAACTTAGACTTTTTCCACCCTTGTCCTAGAGGTATTTATGTCCTGTTTATCCTTTGTTCTCTTAAGTGGATCTTCCAGATGTGGAAAATCTTAGCCCTGTTTTCAAATGTTGGCCTAACTTCTATTTTCTAGCAGCTGGACTTCTTCAAACTGTCAGGGCCTCTCTTTAATTGCTAATCAACTCACTACTATTCAAACCAAACTTCTAGATGATATAAAGCACCAAAAATGCTTAGTTTCTGGTTTCCAACTCCAATTTTCTCACTTGCATCCCAAACCTACACTACTACAGAAAATCTTTCTACATTATGCCAGACTCTCATGAACATCTTGGTTCCTTCTCGCATTCCATAGCTGTGATATGCAACCTTTAGAATAAATGGCTTCCATTGCCTGGCAGCAATCTACTGAGACTTTAAGAGTTACCGAAATGTTACTGTTCTCTCAGATCATCTCTGGTTCTCTTGCTCCAATGGGGTCATTTTATCCTGCAGTGCTATGCTCCCATCCCTATGGCAGAGTCCCTGCAGTGGCAGAATTATCCATTTCCAGGTGTTCTATCCAGACTGAAACTCCAAAGGGCAGGAGTTCATTCTTATTTCTGCTTTATCCTAAAGTTACCCCAAGTGCCAAAAGTCATGGCCATCAGAAAGAAAAATGTCAACAAAGCCCCTGTCTAAAACCTAAAGTTCAAACAACAAAAATAGATGAAATCGTAAAATCCATGGAAATACTTAGCACTCTATGCTTTTTATTCTCTATTTGCAATGTTATGCTTTCATCCTAAATGCTAAGCATCCAGTCAGAATAAGCCTTGCTTCTAAACACTACTTCCCAAACTTTATTGCTAGCCAAGGACAGAAAAGATGGCTTAAGTATCATTTCACCCTCCCAAGCACCTGATCGTGGGGCCAGGTGACACAAATGAAGCCCCATTGATCAACAAATTGACAGAAGTCAAACTCTAAATTGGATAATCAGGGGAAATGTTGATTTTTCTCATTCTTGTCTTTACTTTTTAACAATTAAGTGTGGTTTTGTTGCAGTTCAGACAAGTTCCCAGGAAAAGTATGGATAAAATTTTCCAACTCATATTGAACTATCTACTCTCAGGAAGGAAGGGCTCAAACAGAAACTGCAAAGTTAATAATTTTGGCAGATAACATTGACTCATTCTGATAGAGCTGGATACTTCACACTAAATGGTCCTCATTACCAACCTGCTGAGAATAAGACTTGGCGGTTGTGATTCTTAAAATCTTTACTCAATATTTCTTAAAATATTACTCAATAACACCACATTAGCTATCTATATAGACACTTCTCAAAGAACAATGCCTCCCAGATCCATGCCCTGCTCTTGAGTAAGTCCTGGATTGACCCAATAGGTTGGGAAAGTAGTAATACTGCATGACTTCTGAAGCTTGCTTAGCACAAGGAAACTTGAAAGCTTCTGTCTATAGCCCCAAACTACTAAAGAAGTAGCCATAACATCCTAGCACAATAAGCTTAGGAGAGCGTATTGGTGAACTCAAGTCTACAAACACAGCCAAGCCCAGCCATCAAGTCATCCTCATTCTGGTATCCCATCTCTACATGGAGGACTGATCTAGACATACCACCCATCCTAGGCTTCCGGTAACTCCTGCTTTAGTTGACAACTGAATGTAACTATATGGAAGATCACTAATGATAATGATGATGGTTGTAATAATGGTGATGATGATGATGACAATAAAGGACCCGTCAACTCATAGAAGCCTAGGAGATCATCTAAATTGCTATGTCAATATACTAAGCATAGTGGTGGTTTGCTCTTCGGGTTACTGGAATGACTTAACCAGGGGGTAATACACTGGGAATCCAGAAACAAAGCCTGATATAAAAACTCCAGTCATTGGGAGCTGGATCAATGATGAGATGAAAACAGCTCATCAATCACTAAGATGGGTCTTTGGCATACCAAAGAAGACATCACTTTTAAATATGCCTTGCACTTTGATATACTATCACTTTAATTTTGTTTAAATTTACACTATTTTAACTAGGTGTAACTAATTCTATCCATTTTATTATTTGATAGAAGAAAGCAGAACACCACTGTCCCCTGAGACTGCAGAAAAGCAGTCAACAGGAGAAACTCCATTTCCTTCCAGGCTGTGAGTTAAAGCAGTGGGAACAAACTGCGGCCCAGTTCTTACAGTAGATGGGTCTCAGGAAAGTGGTGTGGCCAGTAGCATGACGGTATCTCTAAGGCAAGAGTAAAGATTCCACAAGATGGTGAATCTGCTGAGTGTCCATCTTCCTCTCCTCAAAGCTCATTGGTAGCAGGGACAGAGTAAGGCTGCTCTCCAACAAGGAGCTGTGAGATTAACTCACTACTTAAGCATAGTAAGCACTAATTAAAACTGATTTTTGCTAATATTCATAATGACAACTAAAGAGCATATCAGGAAATACACATTATATATAATATATAATATGTATGTAATATATACTACATACAAATCTTTTAATGCCTATACCCTGGTGCTTCTATTTCTGAGGACAATACTGGTAACTTTATAAAACTCAAACAAGATCTTGGTCAGTCCATGATTACTCCAGCCTTCTCCAGGAATGTTATCTCTCTACCTCAACCAGCCAGACACTGACCAATGAGAATCGAGCCTCATGATCCAGTCCCTTTCTTTGGTGTTAGATTTTGTTTTGCCTCCCTTAGCATAATATCTCTCTGCATCTCCCCCAAAATACAGAGATTTTTCTCTAAACTAGGGAGTTTCTAATATTTTCAGCAATCAAGACATTTCCCCAAATATAATGTCATTTGGAATCACACATATAAACATCAGAATAAAGACTGCCTTAATAAATCAGATACAGAATCCACAGTGATGTCTGCTCCACCTCTCTCAGTACCCTGAGGTTATATTAAATCACTATTATATTAAATCAAGATATTAAATATCTTGAAATTAGCTGCCCAGTTCATTAAAGAGTCCTGTGAATGCATGGATATTTGTATGGGGTTGTAGGTTGTGCTTGCAGAGGCTGGATGGTCCAGAGACCTAAGATAGAACCAAGCATGATTGGAGAAGTCCATTTGCAGTTGGCAAATTCAGAGAAAATACTCCATTATCTATCCTAGCTTGATGAGTCCAAAATTTTATATATAATTCACTTTCTATCATAACTTATAGTAACAACTATAAAAGCTTTCTTTTTAGACTTCAAAACATTTTTATTAGATACACAATTTAAGTTTTTATATCTCTCAACCTTATACTCTTTACACCTCTTTTGTGAGATTCCTTTCTGAGTCTGATAAAAAAGGAAAACTAACTGTAGCTATCTAGTCTTCAACCCCATCAAAGACCCAAGAAGGAGATAATATTACTTGAGTAGACAAACTCTTGTGTGCCTGTTAGCTCACAATCCAGAAACTTGGGAAGGCCCCCAAGAAATAAACTTCTCAAAGGTACTTTCCTTGGCAGCATCCTTACCATCATTTTCTGTGTGTTCAGTCTAAACTGCTGTTCTTTCTTCAAACCCAACCAATCTAGCTCATTCAACATAAGACAATAAAGAAACTAAAAACAAAACCACGAAACAAAGATACATCTCTCTAAAAGTGAATCTTTACAGTTTATATATAACTATGTATATGCATGTATGTCTCTGTGTGGGTGTATGTACAAATGTTTAGGTACTCATGGTTGGATCCCCTTTAACTAGAGTTACAGGTAGCTGTGAACTGCCTGACATGAGCACTGGGAACTAAACTCGGGTTCTCTGCAAGAGTAGTGAACTCTCTTATCCCCATGAACACTGAACCATGGAGAACTTGTAATTAATAGCTCATATTTCACCACTTCACACTAAACAACTTTGCAATATGTTCAGCCTTTGGGTTGTGCAATTTTATTAATGTTAGTTTGGTTTTAAAATGAATATCTTTGGTTCGTCACAGTCTATGATTTATCTGTGAAATATGTGAAAGAGTACTCTGAGCTAACAGGCCTGGAAAATTTCATCTCTCCTTTAGCCACTGTCTTCCCTGTGCCAGTAACTCTACTTGAGACTTGTAGTGAAAAAAAACTTAATATCAAAAAACAGTTGGGGCCTGCTATTACTGATGATTAAGAAACCACATATGAAATACATTTACCCAGATGTTCTAGATTCGATGCTTTTTATTTGGTTTAATTTGCTTTTATAGAATCATCTAAAAAATGATGAAAAGACCTCATTAGGCAGCCTAATAGCCTCGGTTATTTGTATATGATGGAAAACGTATTATCTAGCTGTGCCATCTTTACAAAACCAACTCACAGAGGACAAGGTCTACCAAAGTTCAGGGGCTTCCAAATGAGCCGACTGACCGGGTTGTAAATTGCCTATTGACCTAGCACTAATAAATGGCTTTTTAGTGGACTTCAGGGTGGTACAGTATGAGGCATGAGCTCTAGGCTGCCATCAACCCTTCAGGGTGCTGAGGAAGTGCACTCCTACGGCCGCTAGAAACCAAAAGAAAATTGCAAGCATTGACCACTCTTGTGCCCATGCTGCTTTCCACAGCAGGAGACTAATTTGATGTGTTTTTTTCTCTATTTCCTATCTGCATCACATCTTTTTATTTCCCACCCCTCTCAACTCCCAGTTTCTTTTTCCTGCTTTGTCCATTTCAATAGGGTGAGTTCAAGGTACTTGGACCATTCAACTTGTTGATCAGAGGATGACAATAAATACACACTTAGTCTGCTTTCAGACACAGGAAAAAAAAGTAGAACAAAAAGACTACAAAACTGAAATGTCAACATCGCCAAATTCTGAGTCTATTGCAAATAATGATACAGCCTTCAGGAAAGCAAAAGTTGTCACTTCTCTCTTTATCTTTGCAGGCACACCACTTCAATGCTTCAAAACTATCAGTGAGCCTCCATATGTTTCTACTTCTAGCTCTTGTTAACCACAGGTGGAGGGTCAAAATTACATGTTTTCAGAAATTGTGTCTAGCACATAAATAAACTTCAAAAATTAAAGCAAAAGTAGAAGGTGAGGGATCATACACTTTGTAAGCTTCACCACATTGACTTGGGGTTCACTCAAGTCCGAGGGGTCACTGAACATGATATTTACCTGGCTTCTAGGTACAGAGGAGTGGCCTATTTTGGAGTCTGGATAAGGAAGGAAGCATTCAGCATCAAAGTTCCCCACACAGGTTTTGAAGCTGCTGGAAACTGAAGAGGGTCTGATGTACCTACTCCCAAGGCAGCTTGAAAGACTAAGAAATATGTCTGTGGTCAACCACAAACCACAGAGTTCTCTGTAGCCAAAGACTTCTGAAGCCTACTACGAAGTAGACACAGTTTCCTTCCAACACAACCAACAATTTACCAACCTCCCTAAACCAGTCCTTATCATGTGGAAACCTCAAAGCCCCAAGAAACAGAAAGTTGGTGGCTTGAATTTTCAATATTTGGATCATCCAAATAGAGGTACAACAGTACAGGGCCGCTCAGAGTGTGGTAGGGCCAGGCTGAAAACTGTCGCCAGTCTGCCATCTGACAACTACAGACAAAACATCAGATTTAGACTCTGATAACGTAACTATACAGGATAATTTCGTGTCAGTTTATTTTAATCATAATCGTATTTCATGTCTTTTTAGCGATTTATTTTGTTTTTATTCCACATAATTACTTGCCTGTAGTGCACTAGAAAATTCTTCACCGGTTTTAATTTGAGAAACATACTTAAAAGCTCCAGCTTCTCCCTTAGTCATGAGGAATAACTTTTGATTTGATAAGAGCAAATTCAGCAAGTTTTGTCCTTTCCTAAAATTATTTCATATGTATCTATGTGTGGCGTTTGTGACTAGCTTATGTCTTTGTTCCTTGAATTCATCCAGATCCTCTGTGATGCAGGAAACAAGACAGGATTATAAACAAAGGAGATTTACCGGGAAAGGAGAAGGAAGAAGCTGTACCATAGTGAGAGACCATTGAAGTGTTCGGGTTGAGCCCTGAGAAGAAAGAGGCGGGCTAGCAGGAGGAAGGAAAGAACAGAGGAAGAATGGAGCAATGTAGGGAGTGAGAGGGCCAAAGGCAGGAGGAGGGGTGGTCTCAGAATGCACAGTTTCTAGCCAGGAGTGATGCTGAGGATCTACAATCTCAACCCTCAGAGGCCGAGATGGGGGTGGGGAGGGGCTCAGGAGTTCAAAGTCATTCTCAGCCACAGGGTGACGGTTGACAATATGAAATCTCGTCTCCAGAGAACAAAACAGAAAGAATAAAGATCAAGTCTAAGAAACTTCAAAGCGGACGGCATAAAGTCTGTCCTGAGCCATCACGGGAGTCCTCTATCTACCCCAAATGGAAGCTTGTAACTTGTGACGTACAGGGGTTACCTAGGAACAACGTTTAGAAAATGAGATCGGGCACAAATACAGCGGTGGATTTCAAAGCAGAGCAGGTGGGGCAATTGCTCAGTTGCGCTTTCTGCAGGCAGAGGTCATGGAGGTTCATGCTCCTGACCAACACATGCCTGCTGATTCCCCTAAGGGGAAGTGGACTGCTTTTCACCTGTGTGAAATGGGACCAATTATTTCAACACCCATCCTTTCTCTAGTTACTCCTCTGAGCTGGCTGAACTGGGAAACCAAGGAAAGTCGGACACGAACTGCTACAAGGTAACCCACAGACAAGGCTATAGCACCTCAAAGGGAAACGTGGATGTTTCTTAGGCAAAGGATTTGAAATGAGCCTTTGCTGTTCAGTTCAGCCGCTAGATTGTTGATTATAAAATCCCTGACCTTAAATTTATAGCAAAAACCTTGTTCTACAATTCAACTGTACCAGGAAACCTCTTAGAGGGTCTGAGGACTATTACCTAAGAAAATATCTACCTTTATTCTTAGTCTTTGAGTGTATCCCTATTTCTGTTTCTCAATTGGAACTAGAAGGTGTGGGAGAGAGTGAGCTCTAACCAAAGGACCCACATTATTCTAAACTTGGGCACATTTCTTGATACGTTTTCATGCGCTCCTCAGCCCTAAAAATAATGTCTCCATAGCATATGCTAAACAACATGAGTGGGAACAGCACCTGTCCTTAGAGTAAACATGTCAATCATCACTCCATGAGAACCATGCCTGAAAACAGATCTATTCTCAATGAGCTCGGGGTGGGGGGTGACAGAAAGTGACAGGAGCAAACAGTTTAGGCTTCAGAAGAAAGAAAGAGTCGTCCATTAAGATGAGTACTTGTGGCTCTCTCTCTAGATATGCAAGTCTCTAAAGACTGGTCAACCTGAGGACAAGGCCAAAGCTTCACTGGTAAGAATGGCTGTTTCATTGTAAGATACCAGAAATGATTTCACTAGGAAGTTATGAAAAGAAATAAATCTACAGAGGGCTCCTGTGCTGCCACCAAACAGAGGCCCTCTTCATTCTGCTCTTGGATTCCATCACTGGCTGGTAAACTGGAAAGTTCTTACTTCATCATGTTCTAGCCCACAGGAAAAGACGGCAAGCAGACACAAAGAAGAATTCAGGAGTTAATTCACCATGAAAAACTTCAACTTGACCTAGTTTGTTTAAACTGTTTGTCTCTGGGCTGTCTTCTGGTGGCCATTAAAAGGCAAGAGGAATCTGCTTGCACCACGTAACTCATAATGAATGTATTGGATCTCAAGGACACGGACCTGGAACACATTCTGGGATGGTAGTAGCACTGTGGACAGTGGATGGAAGTGTCATCCTCGGTCTAAACAACATTCCCACGACATTAAAGACACTTCCCAAGGAGCACACCCCAAAGAACTCTCAATGGCATCTGAAATCAGCCTTCTTTGAAGGAAACCATCCTGGAGAATGGAATGTAGCCAAGGCTGTTTTTCTGCTCTGCTTCAGAACGCTCCAGTGTTTTTAAGAGGAGTGATAGAGTGTTACTCAAATCAATGAAGCATATATCACTGAGAAGTCTACATCTTTGTGTGGGATAAGATCTAGCTCCATAAAAAGCAAAAATACGGTGTCTTTTTTATCACAGCTCCTAAAAACAAAGTATTCCCATGAATTTTAAATCAGTAAGAGAACTTTTTGGACGACCTGAAGTTCACCCCCAAACCTACATTTTCTCAGTCTAATTAGGATAATTACTTAGTAAATCATCCAGTCCCCTAAGAGATGTTTTGTTTGCCTAAGTGGATTTCTACTCATATGTAGAGGCACATTAAATTCTTTTTTTCCTTTATTTGCAGGGGTTGGGGAGGTTGCAGGGGCAGAGGGTGAATGCTAAGGGATGGGGAAATGAATGGGATCAAGATACATGATATAAAAGAAACATAGAGGCGCATTAAATTCTATGACCTGCAATTATAAGCAATGAAGGCAAAGCCTGAATAGTAAAGATTGTGATATGGGACCTTTATACGGACCTTGACCCTTCACTTCGCTGTGACACTGAAGATTCCCATTAATGTCATATTGGTCTAAAGCGACTCAGGCTGAGTAGAACCCTCCCTCTAAGATGCCAGAAAATACATGAAATCTGTCTGTCTCAGATAGTTCAATCAGGCCTTAAGTTCATATGGATTTATTTCCATGAAAAAAATCATGTGGGGGTGTGTCTTCATCCAAACGACTGTTGAAAGCTCCAACTTGCAGATAATAAAGGGCAACTGGTACAGCGGCCCATGGCATAGAATCAGCACTCAGGTTAAAGGAACTCCTTACAAATAGGTTCCATGGGCTGCCAATCACAGCAATATGTTCTGCAGATGTAACACAGACCCAAATTTGAACCTTTAAATACCGCCTATAAATGAAGAGGGGAAGGCACAGGTAAGGTACTTCGATCGGTACCACTTTATGCTTCCAGCTATAGTCTTGTCTTTGTCCTTGAGAGACACTTAAGGTTACCTACTTGGAGGACTTTCCCAGCTAATGTGATTGTAATTATAGGCGGACAACTAATGCGGCATAAGCTCTACAAGTGGGATATTTCTTCCTTCATACATTGGCCGAGCTTTAGACACATCGAAAGAAAGAAAGAAAGGTTAGCAAAGATCACCAAGACAGAGAAGAAGTCCTCAGTAAAATCTTAGCAGATGAGTACAACAATGTGGTGGTGGATACATTATAACCAAGTGATGTTTATTGTAGGTGGGTAAGAGAAGTGTGAGACCTTAAAACCATCCCCATTAACAACCTAAAGGAGGGGTTATATAATCATATTGCTTAATTTGTAAAAAGTGTTTGGCAAAACCAACTCATTATGATAAGTCTCAACCCTCATCACAGAAACCTCTTTCTGCAGTAGATAGCACTTAGCAAGGAGACTCACAACTGGACAAGAAGCAGAAAACAAGAGATAATGGAATGCTCAGCCCTAAGCAGGACATTTATATCACATGCTCTCTCCTCGTGATACAGGAAACATTGCAGAAGACAGAGCAAAAGGACTGTCAGAGGCACAGCAGGGAACTGCAGGGAAATGTTTGCTGGACACAGCAGGGAAGCTACACATATGAATTCACAGACATGAAGACAGTGCATACAAGAGCTTTGCAAGTTCAAGCAAAACAGAATCCTAGCATGGAAGGTGGAGGTGGGCACACAGTCCTACCACTAGCTGAGGAATTATTGATAATTGATATCTGCCAGGCAAAGAGAAGTCCATTTTTTTTTTCAAGGGTATAGCTCCTAGTAAGTCAACCATGCTCCAGTGGAAGATCACATATCTAGAGGTATAGGCAGCAACACTTATACTTGATGGATTAAAAAATAAAGAGCAGCACAAAGGTGAGTGTATATGAAAATTGGGTAGATCTGGAAGAGTGGGAAGAGGGGGTGAAAATGATCAAAATATATTTTACAAAATTCTCGAAGAATTAATAAAAATAGGTTAAAAAACTGTAAGTGTACTTGGAATAGGGAGGAATTCTCTCCATCACAAAAACAAAAAACTAAATAAAAAAAATAATAAACCCTCAACCTGTTTGTTTGGTGAAGTCAGCAATAAAATTTGACTCAGGAACAAAAAGACACCACTTAGGAATTGTTTGGACTATTGGGCTTACCTTGAGAGGACTTTGCAAGGTGTTTTAGCTATTAAAGTGTGGGAAAGAAATTGTACCACCAAAAACTAAAACGCAGCATGCCATGATTTAGGGAAGCCGACAGTTCTTTACATTGCAGTAACTATTTCACATGTGGTCATCTTCACATAAAAGCTGTAACTTTCATCAGGAGATAGCCACCCATTTATGGATGCTTTTAATCTCTTCTCTTCCCTTCTGCTGCCCATCAGTCAAAGAACGTCTGAGATGTGAAGAAGACAGCAGAATCCATGATTCAACACCTCTGCTCCCTGGAACCTAGGACTAGTGTGTTCTGTGGATCCTGTTAAAATAGCTTGTGTTTTCACAGAACAAAATTTATCTCTGAGCAATTGTAAAAACCTTACAGACTTTTACCCTAATCTTCGCAAATAGTTCTATGCAAACGCAAGAGGCAAGAACTGTTCTCTGCATCTGGCGAAATGTCTTCCTCTGAGAGGTGCAGTTGGCACACTGGCAATAACCAGAGTGACGGTGGCCTAAACTAAAGACTAGCCCTCTGCTAATTCCCATTTCTTCAGCTGTAGGGAGGGTTGGGGAAGCTATCAAAGAGGACCTACATTGCAAGTACAAAGACAGGCTCTAGGATCTTCCACCATTCCTCCCCTGTGCTCTGTAAGAGGTATCACATATGGCTACTGTGGCTGTCCCAAAATATACACCTGCCTTTCAAAACAGCCATCCTCCAGTCTCCACTCAACCCAAGATGGCAAGCTCATACTTTTCCGAGGTTTTAAAACCCACAGAAACAGCTGACTCCAGCTAGAGGGATCTCACTGACCTGGGACTCACACTCAAGTGATCTGACAGGCTTTGTTGACTTTCCACAGGAGGCCTCGCCCTCTCTGAGGAGCAGATAAGGAGAAGGAGAGGGGAGTGGGAGGCCAGGAGGGAGAGGGAACTGGGATTAGTACGTAAAATAAGATTATTTAAAAAAAAATAAAAGAACCAAACCTGCAGACTCTAGAAGAGGACATTGATTGCCACAGCCACTCGGAACCCCTGCCCCTGGAAGACTGAGACCAGCAAAGAGAGCCAGTAGAGCAGTCCAGAGCACAGGGTGCACAGATCCAGATGCCCAGGTCTAGGATGTCAGGAGGGCTGACATGCTGCCTACAGCTCTATGAAGAAGAAAGTTACCTCAAACAAGTCACACCCCTTCCCGGGCACAACCTGTGACCGTGACTGATTGGTGCTGATATGAGGTCCTGGAGGCCTCACCTTAGCTCTGAGGGAACTCTGAAACACTGTCATCCTGATTTCATCCGTCTTTATCAGCTAAGGCCTTCACTAAGACTCTAGCATTGCTTTCTTCTCTGACTCACCCTGCTTCCCGCTTTTCCCACACACCGACATCCAGTATACCTCCCACTATACAGTTCCTGTAGTTTATCTTCCTCCCAGAGTCCACCTTGTCAGTCTATCCTTCCATCAAAATTTAAACAGGATACAGCCAGGAAAAGTTACACTTAATGTGTTTTTAATATGTACACATGTGCTATATATATATATATGGAGAGAGACAGACAGACAGACAGAAAGATGGGGGAGGGGCAGATATCTCTATGGACTCACTGCAGCCGTTTGGCATCCCACTTTCTTAGGTAAATATTTTCTTCCATTTTCAGAATAGAAAAGAATATAAAGAAAATAATCTCAAAGCTGCAGATTTATTCGCTAATTCAGAGTAGAGATTTAACTGCACAGAGCTCAGCATCACTGGGCTACCTTTGCCTTCCATAAGGATAAATTCAGACTGTCCCCAGACAGCAGTTTTGAGACCCCAGCACAGACAAAAAGCCTTCTTGCTCTTAGTTGCCATCTTTTAGTAGGCAGGACATCACTACCCCTTTGACAAAGAGGCAATACTTCCCCCAGGCTCCCAAGATGGAACAGGAGCCATCAAGTCTCATCAACCATGTGTTCCATCCAAAGGGACACGTTGCCCTTGGTTTGCTCAGCACTGGTAGCCATGTCCAGCGGTGGTGCTGACGGCAGTTCTCAGTGCCCCTCCGTTCCCAATACCCTCTAAAATGTCTCCTGCTGCATGGGCTTCAGCTAAGTAAAACCCTGGTTCTACTTCTGGTTCTGTAAATTCATAACGTGTTTCCAAGCATCTTTCTAGCAGAGAAAAGCAATTTCTAAGAAAGAAACGAAATGTTCAGGAAATAATGAAACATCTTAGAGGGACTAAATCAAGCAGCTTAATTTGGAAAGAGATGGGAGAAGGAAAGATCTCATTAAGAAAGAATTAGAGCTGAGGTTCAGGAGCTGGAAGAAAGGACGCCCACCCAAGTCTTCATGGTGGCAAATTGCCTGGAAAGTGGCATTTCGATAAAGGGGGGCAGTGTGAGGAGGTGGAGAATCTTCTTCGGTAGGAAGTACAAGGAGAGTTAGAGTTCAGTGACCCCCCAAGTACGGGACAAGGAGGCCATTGGCAGAATTAAATGATGCTACAGGAGCCCCTGAGAGCGAATAGAAAGGACATTTAAGTCAGAGAAGCCCATATTTTGGGTGTGAGAGAAAGTATTTTTCATAAAAGCCCTAAGGAATAGTGAGGAACTACTTCAATAGAAATTCTTCCTGCATGAGAGATTTTAAATTGTGGTTTGTCCTTTTCTATTATTTAAAGTTTGGGGACTTATCAAAGTTAGATAAGTGTTAATAAAGTGTTTTATTAAAAAGAAAAATAAATTCATTTTCTGTGCTAAACAATCGCTTCACTGCCACACAGGGCTTATGGTCTTTTGGTCACTTACTGCTGAGAAAGAGCCTTCGACACATGGGGCAACCAGTGAAGAAAGGATGAAGGCTGTGCCAGTGCTCGGCTTGTGACCTTGGCTGCCACCGCCCATCAGAATCCACTCCATCAGTAGAGAGCAGCATCCCTGCTTCCTAGGCCACCCCACAGCTTAAACCTTCATCCTCTTTGATACCTCAGCACACTCCTGTGTCCTCACATACTCCAGGAAAACATGGATTTAGTTGTGCTGTCTCAGAGACCACAAGAAAATCCACCATTAATCATTTCTTGGAGAATAAACATATCCCACTTGAAAGCCCATTTTCATTTTTTAAAAGGCAATGTTTTAACAGAAGTATCTTCCTTATGTTTAAAAAAATGGTTTCTGCTTCATGCTGGCAGGGTTTGCTAGCACATCCAAGGCATAACATCTAACATTTATGAAATTCTTGCTGTGTGCCAGACACTGTGCTAAATGTCGCCATGGCAACACCTTCAGTGTAGCACGGCTCTCTCTCTCTGTTCAAGATGAAGAAGAGAATATGGCCTAACACGCCCCAGCAGAGCCCTGGTCAGCCATAGAACAGGGACCTTACATTTTGGAATCCAGACAGAGAGGCCTCAGTTTCCGCAATTTTTGAGACTCAGAGGCTGTCAAAACTTTGGTCTTGTTACCAAAGCAGTCCAATCAAAGAAACCAACATACTTTATATGGTTTATAGTAACTCTATTCCCAGGTCTTTATTGCTGCAGAATGCAGGAAGTCATTTTCTCCATTGCCTTTCTGTGAAGGAGCTACCTAAAACTCAGCCTACCTCCATTGCCCCCCATTGTATCTAGTCAAACGGACTGTAGCCACAGGCTTCTCACACATCTGAAACTTAACAGAGTGATGTAAAAGTCAGAGAAGCCAAGTTCTCGAATCTCTATCTTCTTGCATATGGTGCTGATGCTGGGTAGCCTCACTACAACCTCCTCTTTTATTCTCTATGCTTTTCAACCCTGCATTCTGCCCGAGGAAGCTCTTACTTGTAGAGTACTTTAGTAGAACCTTTTCCATTGCACTGGTCAGGTTCATCCACTGGAGATAGCTTCAGGAGACTAAAAGCGAGAAGCTAGTAGCAGGTCCATTGTCCAATGCTCCACCATCCTGAGGAGTGTGGTGACCGTACCTCTGCTGATACTCATGGTCCTTATCAGGCAGTTAACTCTACATAACTCAGGTTCTAGCACCTCCTTCGTCTGTCCCTTTGAGGCTAGCAGAGGTAATAGGAACCCCTATTGGCACCAGGCTACCCACATCCCTCACCATGTCCCCAAGCCACACCCCTTCCCACATGTGCAGTCTTTTCATCTCCCTCTTCTCAAATCGCCCAGTCTTAATGTGCCATCTGTCTCCTGTCAAGGTCTTGACTGATGCAATATTGAAAATGTTGGCAAAAGGCTGCAAGCCTCACCAAAACATTAGTATACTATAAAATAAGCTTAAGATACATTTTTAAAATTGCAGGAGATAGACTTTTTAAAATAATATCCAAGTTTTCTCTGTCAAAATTATTTTTTCTAATTTAAATTTTTTAAATGCATTCATATGTTTCAAAAACAAAGACTAAGTTCTAAATTATTTATTGAGTGAATTACTCACTAACTCTAAATTAGATGAAAAGAGATAAGGATTTTTGCTTATGAAAATAAAAACATTATTGTTTATTTGGCATATAAAGGACTGGCTTATGTTTTATGATTTTGGGGGTTAGTGTTTGCTGATCTCTGTTCTTTCAAGGCCATGCAGCAGCACCAAATATGTGCTTTCTTCTTTCTTTTACTACTCTGTGACTGAGAATAACATGAAAACCCTTCTCACTCCTGAAACCTGGTGTCCAGGGCTTGCTTTGTCACCTAACAACATTGACCTTGGTTATATTGTGTAATTACCCTGACTCTTGGTTGCTATTATGGACTGAATGCTTATATCACCAACCCACACTACTCCTAAAATAAGTCTTGATTCACACTATGAAAGAGTCTGAAGATGTGGTCTTTTGGAGGCACTTAGAGATGTATCTTGGGCCCTGTGGTAGGAATTAGGTTCTTATTTTTTAAAAAAAAAGAGGGATAAAAAGATTTGTTCTTTTTCTTCCATGTGAGGTCAAAATAATAAAGCCATTATCTTCAACGCCTGGACCAAAAATGTATCCGGCCAAGCACAATTACTGGTTGCACAGCTTTGGTCGTACTAGTTCATTGAGCCTTGGTCTCATTACTAAATACTAGAAAAGTAAGAATGCATACTCTGGGGCCTTCTGTGAGACTTAAACAGGTAACCCAGACCAAGTTCTTAGCACAGCACCTGGTACTTAGCCGAGCTCAGTATTAATCATCATTGCCACTGTCACAGACAGAAGGCTTCCTGGAAAAAGCAACAAGGAAAGTAGGTAGGACTGTACTCCATTATAGCCTCCATTTGCAACACCCAAATATCTAATACGATGAGTGTTTATGTTCCACTCTGGTTATGTATTCATATTTGAATTGACAACTCCATTCCAATGTACAAGTAACGATATAGCCTAAGGACTCATAGAGTGAATACAGGAAGTGAGTGACCTGACCAGAAAGGAGAGAACAGACAAGATATTTTCTTCAGTTCACCAATTGTCTCTTTGGAGAAAGACGAAAAGGTAGAGATGATGAGGGGACCTGGAGAAGGATGCACTATGTCTCTCATGCCAAGATAGATAGGCTTGCTGATGTCTGTGTGTGTGAATTCCATGGAATGAGCTGCCTAGCTAGGCTCTACACTGCTTAGATCAAAATTCATACTTCATGTTACTCTTTCACACTTGTGAAGTACTCTAGTAGAGCCTTTTCCCCCTGGGCTGGTCAGATTCATCCAGTGGGAGAATGGATGTTCCCACCGCCAGCAGCATCTCAGAGCACTGAACACAGAGAAGACCTCGATGCATGATTTCCTGTGTGAACAAAGCTGAGTAGACACAACTGTCCTCTGTCAGCCCACCGAAGGAGACTTCCTGGAGAAGCAAGAATCTGAGAAGCTTATTTGAATGGGAAAATGTACAAGGTAATAAATTTAGACAACAACCATGGCTTCCAGTGAGAGAAATAACAAGAAAAGAATTGAATTTAAAATCAGTTTCTCTCAACATGTTGAACTCTTCTTTGATAAGCTAATTATACAGAGAATTTTGTTAAGACAAAGGAGCGAAGAAGAAGAGAAGTAGGGAGGAGGCGGAAGAGGAAAGAGGAGAAATGAACATGAACACCCTACACACCGAGGGAGAAGGTAGAGGCGGACTAGGGTGCCACTCCAGAAAGGACAGGCTCTGCACTCTCATCCTGTGAAACACGGAGACAGGTACCACAATCCAAGTCTGATTTGTGTGAACAGATAAGGCTAAGAATTATTGGGTTATTTTCTCCTACTAGTGTTTTCTCCATTTGACAAGGTGTACTTGCTCATTATCCCTAGCGTTCATATTCAATAATCTCTACTGCTTCAGAGTAATGGAATAGAAAGGATTAGCATAGATATCTTGTATCTATGACTTTCCATATTAAGGATATAAAACACATAAAAGGAACTAGATTAAAAAAAGAAAATTAGATTGACTCGAACACCCTCCAATTTAGAGCATGGTTAATTAATTGTAAGACTGGTTAGGAGGAAATGGCATGGGTGCACCATTTCTTACAGGGTGTGAATCTGAGCACTATCCTTAAATACCTACCTACTATCTAACGGAGTAGGCCAGATCATTGTGAATTATAGCTGGCGGAATGACCTGAGGGAAAGTTAATATAGCTGGGTAAGATATATTTACACTTAGAAGTGGCAATAAAAACTTCAAAAGTAGCATACCTAGCATATTTGGTTATACATAAGAAACACAAAGAGAGCTGATCGATGTCTAATGCACTCCTCAATGGTGGCTCTTGCTAATTTTCTATTCATCTTCTCCCGATATCACCCTCATGTAATTTTATTGCCAAGACAGCTGCTGAAGCTCCACCCATCCTTGCTTGAAACACCCATGTTTCACATAAGAGAAAGAAGGAAACAGTAGAAGCTCCCCTTTGACCCTCATGGCTAAGATTCTATCATATGACTATACCCTCCTACCTGCAAAGGAAACTTCAGAAAAAAAAAACATCTAGTTTAGTGTGGCAGAAGGCTAAGAGTTCAGAAAGAAAAAAGGAAAAGTTCTGCCACAATGATTTTAAGTTTCTCCTCAGAGCCTAACCCTGTAGTTGTAGTTGTGGCCTGAGTCAAATGCTTTGAAGAACTTGAAGACAAAGTGAAAACAGTTGCTCCTGCCTAATGAGATAGATTTCAAAGAGCACTTGAGAAGCCTCCTGCAGAGGAATTAAGGGCGGAGCATGTCCCACTGTTAATCACGGCAGGCTCGATCATTGTGAGAATGTGGTCAGGAGCAACCGGGAATGCATTCACACATGGCAGCATGAGTCATACTAAGTATGGCATGACGGTGCTGCTTTTAGTGTCTGCTCAATCACTCCCTCTGTTCCACTCTTTCTCCTCCCCTGCTCTTGCCATAACTTACCAAGCTAACCTGAGTGAGCAAGTTCTATGGTCTCCAGAGGGCTGGGATTCCAGGCACCACCTGGGATGCCTCTTTNGGGTGGTGGTGGTCCACACCTTTAATCCCTACGACTGGGAGGCAGAGACAGGCAGATCTCTTTGAGTTCAAGGCCAGCCTGTTCTATAGAGCAAGCTCCAGGACAGACAGGGATACACAGAGAAATCCTGTCTCAGAAAAGAAAAGAAAAAAAGGGAAAAGACTCAAACTTTCCTATGTTATTATTTAATTCATTTTTAAACTATCTTCATTGATCTTTACTATCTAGCAGATTAAAAATATAAAACAAATGAAATAGTTCCTACACAATTTTTAAGACTTTTTAAAGTTATGTTTTAAGAATACACATGCAACTTTTATAAGTCAAAAATATCAAGCTAACACATAGGTAAGTCTTAAAAGCTTAAAGTGTGAGAACTCAGAGGAGTCTTGCCAAGAAAGATTTTTTTGGGGGGATAATATTCTGCCCAGTGTATTTGTACTACAGAATATCCAGCCTGAGAGTCCAGGGGAGATTAATATTTATAGAAACAAGCTCCCCACATAGCTCAGATCAAGACATCATTTACACTGTGGCCTATGTAAATTGTACTTTTAGAGCACACCTCCATAGACCAACCATGCAGTTGCCATGGCAACAGGTACAGATGGACAAGGATGCCCTTCTAAAAGCACCACATGGCAACTACTGAAAACAATTTAACATTTTATTACCATAAATGTTTTCTAATTTTTTTAAAAAATCACATATGAAAAGAGTTGTTGTACTTCTTAACAGCAGGGGAGATAAAAAGCTTCATAAAAGTCCAGTGATTGTTATAAGTGGGACATTTATATCATTCATATATACCCTTTCCAAGTCCCGTGGGACATCATGGATGAGGGGATGGAAAGAATACAAGAAACAAGATCAGGGAGAGGTGTAACAAAATGATGTCTCCTGGACACGGCCTAGGGGCTGCACTCGTGACCTCACTGCACAAGGTTGAGCCCATCACCATTTCCCCATGGACTGGGGAGGAACCCACTCAGCTCCTCGCCCCCATCTCATACCCCTACAAAGGGATTAATGGCAAGTAAGGATTGTTAGTGGAGGAGATATCATTTCCTTCAGGGGTGTAGACACAAATAAGATATCATTTCCTTCAGGGGTGTAGGCACAAATAAGTTGACCTTCTTATCTAAATAACCTCCCAACAACTCTTGTGAAGGAAACTCTTCTTGAACTCAGCAGACCACGCAAAGGGTCACAAAAATAGGAGGGCGACTTGTTGAGAAGGGTCTTAGGAGGGGTGGTGGTGGTGGGGTGTGTGTGTGTATGTGTGTGTGAGTGTGTGTATGTGTGTGAGTGTGTGTGTATGTGCGTGTGAGTGTGTGTATGTGTGTGAGTGTGTGTGTATGTGTGTATGTGTGTGAGTGTATGTGTATGTGTGTATGTATGTGTGTATGTGTGTGTGAGTGTGTGTGTATGTGTGTGAGTGTGTGTATGTGTGTGTATGTGTGTGTGTGTGAAATAAGTAAAGTTCATTATATATGGGTACAAAACTATCAAACAAAATTTTGTTTCTAACTTTAGTGATGGGTGTAGGGTCTCACACTTCCTTAGCAGAACCACTGAGTGTCCCACCATGTACTATGACAGTACTCAGACAGACAGGCCCCAGTCTCCCTTGAAGACATAGACATTCCATTCCAAACTTGTTTCTACACATGTCATATTCTCTTTCTTCTCGTTGTTAGTCACATAGCACAGAAGCCTCGGGGGCAGAGAATTATTAGTTGGTTTAATTATATAGTTGAAAGTAAAAACTACTTTCAGCTCCCCTCATATGCAAAACATACCTATTCCTTCATATAACAAATACATTCTTGGTCAGGTTAAATTTATATTGGAGACTTGGGAGTCCAGAGATGTGTTTCTAATTGTAACTGTGTTTTAATTCCTAAGGTTTCTTATTAGATGAAAGGTTTAAACCTTGACTGCCTTTTAGAATTCAATACTGGCCTAGACCAAAGTCCACTCATACATACTGAAAGGAATCATTCCTTCCAATTCCTGTGGCACAGTAAAAAAAATATGCAAGACAACGTGGCTTGCCCACACGACACGGCTGCCTCTAAAATAGGAATCCCAGAATATCTGCTCATGAGACCAGCAGCTGGAAGTTTCTCAGTTGCCTGGAACTGCTATAAATTCAGAAGGGATTTTTGCTTGCCTCTCCTCCCTACTTCTAAAGTCTCAATAGTTACTTTGAGGCACAATACTAATAGATCAATGTTTCATGCAGCTTAGTGCACTGACAAGCTCGTGCAACTGTCTTTACTACATACATATACATATGCCTACACACACACACACACACACACACACACACACATGCATGCCTAGGGTGTAATTTTCAGAAGAAAGTTCAAGGGTTTCTGCTTGTTCTGTTTCGTAGGCAAAAGCCCATCGCCTGATACATAGGCATCTATTACATAGGCTTCTATTACGTAGGCCTCTGTCACTAGGCCTCTATTACCTAGGCCTCCATTACCTACGCTATGTAGGCTTCTGTTATGTAGGTCTCTGTTACGTAGGGTTCTGTGAGCATGTAGAAAACAGGGACTCAGAAAATAACATGTAGGCACCACAAAGGAGATGATCATTTGCCTCCGTCAGCTTCCTCCTAAAGTGACATGAGGCATAGCAGCTGACATTAGCCACCTGAATCACATATCAAGCCTACCTCTCTGGAGCCCAGAGTGTTTCCACAGCTTTACCTCAAAGAACTTCCAGCCTGCAAGATACATACACTGCAAAGGTACACATGCAAGCAGGACAGACACGCTAAAGGAGGAAGGGTCCAGGCTACCTGCTCATGGAGTTATGTCCTCTGTCTCTACTCCCACCCGTTTTTATCTTCTGGGAAGCTGCTGCTGGGATTTCCTAACCTATTACCTGGTGAATCTGTCAGTATCCAGCCACAGTCACTGAGTGCCCCAGGTCCAGTCACTTCTCTTCTACCAAGGCCCACTGTCGTGCCTGACAAGAAACAACTCTTCACCAGACGACAATATCCTGCCTCAGGGCTCTAGAGCCTGCAATGTGCTCCCATTGGAGCCCGCCATGAGTCCTACTCATCTACTACTCCACTGATATCTGTAACACACGGTCTTCTGAGCGTATTGTCGAATAGGCAGGACTGTTGCCCCATCTACAGTACCCCTTCCTTCAGAATTCTACTCAAACCAGGAAGCTTCTACATCAAAACAGGCCCTCAGTATTCAACAGGCTACCTTCAGAACCCAAGGAAGCCAAGTAGATGTTTGGGATGCACAAAACAATGAATTGTGCCTCTTTAGCAGTGGGGCACAAGGTTATTTGTACTTAGTTTTGAAAGGAATGTCTTGTCATATAACATGCATGGCAAATTAAGTATCCCAAAGGAAGAAAGGTCTGTGAGATGCAGCTGAGGTAATACATTCTGACCTTTAAATGCCTAAAAAGACATGCTTTCAAGAAGCTATTTCACAGGAAAACTCAGTCCTTGAAGTTTTCTCATTGTTACTGTTATTACCAGCACATAACACCACACATTGAAATCTTTATGAAGCCCATTAAATGAAAATGGCCTACTATCCCTTCCCTACTCCATCCCATTCTTTCTATACAATCTCTCCGGATGTTCACAAAGGCTGAGCAGGAGCAAGGGGTGGTCTGTCATGGGAGCAGCCTACCAGCCTATAGCACCAGGTGTTTAAGGTACCAGGTCTAAGTCTTCACACACTTCACACATGAATACCTACCTCCCACATGAGTACATCTACCCCCTGCGCTGCCCTTCCCAAGGAGCCAGAGGTAGAAGCCTGAGAAGGAACTGTGGCATATTTTGTGAAATACAACAGGGCTTGATGTTTTGATGGCTTCTTTGAATCTCTGAAGAAGAAAAAATAAAGAAATCTTAAACAACTAGAAATTAGGAGCTTCCTGAGAATTTAACACTTGGTTTCTGTACTGTATTCTGACCACTGTTTTAGAGGAATAACTTTATCTAGGTGGGGGATTTCATAGGATCCCACAGCTAAAGAAGACAGAAGGCACCCAATCATCTGTGATTGAAGGAGGGATCCGGCCCAAGACTACTGCACCCTCTCTATTTACATGCTTATATGAGAATGCATGCCCCAGTTTCATCGCTGAAGCCAGAAAGAGCCTCTGCATTCCCACTTCTCCATGGTTGCCAGGCTGCAGGACAATCCACCCGCTTATGCGTCATGCAGGCCGTGGTTCAGCAGTTCGCTGTTACCCTGTGCTGCTAATGAGCAGATCTGGAACAGAGAAAAGTGGAGGGTGAGCTTCCTCCCACGTCAGGCTACCCAGCACCCACAACCCATTCTTCCCATGCCAGGTCTCAAGGCTCAACCCTCTCTTCCTACTGACTGCCTACTTCCTCATCTCCACGCAAGGAGAGAAAAGAGGACATGACCTCAGCTCTGTCTTCCGTGCCCAGAATAGAGTAGAAAGAAGAAAAAGGAAAAAGTTTAAGGAATTTGAAAGCAGAGGGGAAGGGAGAGAGAAAGAAACATACTTGTTTCTCTGCCTCAGCTTTGCTCCTCACCGCCCCCCCACCAAGCTTAGGTCTTTGTCACTCTTTCTACTTTCCTTATTATGAAGTTATTCTTCTAGTCTATTCTAAGTTTTGAAGCCCATGTACCTATCCATTATCTTTCACAACCAAAGCCTTCCAGAAGCACATTTCAAAAACCAATAATAACTGTACCTCTCTCAGCACAACAGAGCTAGGGAACTTCAATCTTGTCAGTTCTACCTGTAAGTAGGCATCAAAGGCGGAGAGGGAACCACCTATGGCAAACACAGCAGAAGCGAATGTTGTGTTTGAAGAACATGTGTCCTAGAGATGTGAAAAGGAATTTAGAGGTATAGTCACTGTGGAGATTAATATGGAGCATAGGAATTATCCTTGCATTCATGACACCACCACACATAATGTTCTGCTTTGACAAAGGACTCTCAAAGTCCCCAACTACCTCGTGCACCAAATATTAAATGCACTAGAACACAGTGCCACCTTGCTTGTGAATCCATGGATTCCTGAGGCTGAGACCACTCAGTGGATAAGAGAATTTGTTATGCAAATATGAGGATCTGGGTTTGAATCCCCGTTACCTATGTAAACATCCTGGTACAGCTGCATGAGCCTGGAACCCCAGTGTTGGATGGTAGAGACCACTGCGGTGATTTAAATAAGAATGTTCCCATAGGCTCATAGATTTGAATGCTTGGTCACCAGGGAGTGGCACTATTAGGAGGTGTGGCCTTGTTTGAGTAGATGTGACCTTGTTGAAGGAAGTGTGACATTGGGGTGGGATTTGATGTTTCAAATGCTCAATCCAGGCCCAGTGTCTCTCTCTTTCCTGCTGCCTGCTGATCTGGATATAGAACCCTTAGCTCCTTCTCCAGCACCATGTCTGTCTGTGTGCCACCATGCTCCTTACCATGACTATAATGGACTAAACCTCTGAACTTTAGCCAAACCTCAATTAAATTCTCTCTTTCATAAAAATTGACATGGTCATGGTATCTTCACAGCAATAGCACATTGACTAAGACAATAAGCCAGTTCTTGGAATTCTCTGGTCAGCCTAGTCTAGCTGAAATGCAAGTTTTTAGTTCAATGAGAGACCCTGTCTCAAGAGAATAAAACATTAAGTTACAGATGAAGACACTAGACATCCTATAGTCTCTCTGTGTGCATGTACATATGTACAAGTAGGAAGGCCACCGAGGCACATACTGGTACCATACACATACACTTATGCCACTTACCTCAAAGACACACATACACACATACACACACACGCACACACACACGCACACACGCACACGCACACACACACGCACACACACGCACACACACGCGCACACACACGCCTTCCCTAGCCTACTGTCATTTGGTAGCTTTATCTCTCTTCATCCCTTCTAGCATGCATTATCTTTCAAGTGTAACTTTTCTCTTTTTCAAATATATATATATAAAGACTATTTCAAAATTTCTGAATTTTTATAATTATATGCTTGACTAAGAATTAACCTTTTTTCTTTAGGGTGAGTATTCTATAAAACCATTTGAACTTGAAGATTCTTGTCCACTCGTCTAAATCATTCAAATTACTTCTCTAATTTTTTTCTTTTTTCTTTCAAGATCCCTTTTAATTCTAAATATTTATATTATGATCAAGATCAATTGATCCTCTAGTTCTCTTATGATTTCTCTATTAGCTACACCATCTTCCAACACTGAATTGCTAATCACATCTTTTTAATTGAAAGTGTTCTCTCTTATATTAATCATTTATTACTTTTTATTACCTACTGTTTCTGTTTCATAGATATAATATCTTACTATATGTGTCCTTTGGAAAATATTAATAGAAAATTGAGTATTTTTCTTTTGTTTCTTCTTTTCCTGTTTTATTCCTACTTATATTCGAGACAGAGTCTCAGGGTGCAACCCAGGCTGGCCTTGAACTCCTGATCCTCGTGAATGCTGGGGTTATATGTACATGCCACGTTTGTTTTGTTTGTTTTGCTTTGTACTTTGACATTTTTAAGTACGAGTTTTCCTCTATTACCTACCATCTTAGTGTCCACATTTCAGCTCCAGTTATGCAAGAGCCAGACACTGATTCCTTACAGAGCTCCCTTATGGTGTCCTTTTGTTCACTTTATTCTTAGAGATTGGCAGGTTTACAGTGAGTTGACCTTGTCTGATATCTCAGGCTTCCTTGGTCTCTTTCTTTTCCTTGGCTTGTTCCCCAACTGCATTGTATATCTGCACTAAGCCTTGCTCTAAAAACTACCGGCATCCAGGCTATTGTCTCAGGATCTGTTTCTGGAAGAACTGATCCTGCAAAATAAGCAACCCACCCACAAACCAATAGAAGCAGATCCCACATACTTTTCCCATCCAAGTTTCTATTCATAGTGTCACTGTAATTGGTACTAAGGTACATGCATGGATATTTTTGCAACACATGTTAAGAAATAATAGACCATTCCAAAAAAAGGAGATAAGAAGTAATTTTCTCTTTTATGTAGATATTTGATATTGATACATAAAACATGACAATGATTTTCTTGAGATTTTTCAAAATTATGAGCTTCCAAAGAGATGTCATATAAATTTGTCAAAATTAATTTGTTGACACAAAAATAAGAGTAATGTGTTAAGTAAAACAAATTGGCATGTAGAAATAATCCTAAAGTATTTGAATAACATATTAGAAAGTTAAAATTCCCTTCATAATAAATGTCATAACATTGAACATTGTCAAATATCCAATTTTCTAAATTTGAAATTTCTAAGAATTTTTGTAAACTGCTTCCTCTTAAATTCTCTGAATATTGTGCCCCACTACATACACACAGATGCACACACTGTCACCACCAGGAATTTACACATTCTCATCACTGTGGAACAAAATATAATTGGGGGAAAGTACCTAAAAATTACAGTCTCCAGTTATAGATGACTGAAAATGATTCTCAATAGTTATTCAGAATTTACTTGGTATAATTCCAGACATTGAAAAAGAGTGGATCATCACCTTAAACCCTGGTGTGAGGGAAAGAGATTGGAGCACAAGATCAAACAAACTAGAATAAACTACAAATGTGTCCAACTGGGGAAAGATAAGGAAAGAAGTTTTGCTTGTTTTTCAAAGTTACAGAACAGAACCTAATGAATAGTGCCTCTACAGCTAGCCTGAAAAGAAAATACCTGCTCCTCATAAAGAATCCCTAACCAGTGAAGTAGAAGTCATGGCTCCTGATGTTTTTAGTAGGTATGAGATGGCACAGGCCTTGGCAGAGAATACCAGTGCCTGAGGATCTCTCAACATGAGTAGGAGAGTTTTTTTGACCCAGAACAAGCTGTATCCCTTTTGTTGTTCAGGGAAACCTTCTTCTATGCCAGACCATAAGATCAAAACCTAGAAGTACCAGTTCCAAACCTACCTCATCAGCCTGAGTCCAGACCTATTTCATGTCCTTCTTACCCATCTAAGTAGCTCTTGCTTCAGACAGCAGCCCAGCATCCAGGGCCTCCCACATCATCTGAACACTTCATCTATTGACACTCTAGCCCTGATGCTACCTGTCTCTGGTTTCTGCTTTGTTTCACATTGCTGGTGGATGCTAAGGATCGCCATGAATTGTAGTAGAGGATGTCTCAAATCTTCAAAAAGAACAACTGTTCTCGGAAATAGCTACTGTTTATTTCAGCTTAACCAAAACAATGGGAATTGTCTGGAAGGACACAGAGTGTTTCATGGTACCCAATGACTCTAGAATCTCAAAAGGAAGAGAAGAATTTCTGCTGTCCAAGTCCATGGGCCCAGGTGCCTGTTTTAAAGATTCTTCCTGTAGCTAACTTTTCTGCTAAACCGTAGCAGCTTATTTCTACATAGCTTTTCAGTCCCACCAACTAAAGCCTGTTACCTAATCTCAGGTTCTTAAAACAGTAAATTTGATGGTCTCAGTCTGGTAAAATCGACCAGGATGACAAAAGAACAATCAAGTAATACCTCTACAAGATTCTTTAGCAATGTGGGAGAGGTACCAACCCACCTNCCCCCCCGTGTGACAAAGAATTATTTCTACTGTACCCTTTCTCCCAGGAAGTCTGAAGGATGAGTCATTAGAAAACTGTTTTTCATGGTGCTAAAATTTTATATATGCTCTAAATTGTGTTTTATTGGCATCATGCTTATTGGAAATCTTCTAAGCCTATATTTCAAGATTCCCAGCCTTCCTAATCAGTATGCTGCGGCTACCTAAACTTTTCTCTTATGACTCAGCCATCCTTATTATCACCATGTACTGTGCATTTTGCAGTACAGAGAGCCTCGGATCTTTTGGAGGCTCGCTTGGCTATTTTCACCCACATAAAATGGCATAAATTGTTGTATTTGAGGTCATTTGTCTGTTATCATCGGCTTCCTGTTGCTTTCAGTGTACCTATCTGAAAGCCCTTCTTCTCATGTTTAATTTATGACTGTTATGCTCCCTGTGGCTTTTCAAATTAAATCACACAGGCTATTAGTTGCAATCCATTGGCCAGAACAGTCATGCACTCAGTTAATGGAGGAAAATATAAAAATACAAAAAATATTAAGATAGCTCATCATTCATAAAGCTAGCCCTCATAGTGAAATAGAACATTGTTCAAGGTGCACTTCCCAAGTCTTCTGACCCAGTTAACCCGGCCCAATGGGGAGGCAGAACAGGAGACCACAGAGGGGATACAATGAAAGTGAACCCCTTCCCACAGCTACCATTCGGTGAAAGATTTTGAAGAATGGTCAAATACAGCCTACCATAACTGAAACATGAATTCTACTGGATTTAAATATACACACCAATTAGGGATTGCTTATAATAATGCATATTTTGGTTCAGTAGAGGTAGGTGTGGCCTGAGTGTCTTTTTGACCAACAACCTCCAGAAGGTGCCTGAGACACATCATCCTGGTAATAATGGTATTGTGTGCTTTGGCTTATGACCTGTTAGTAACTTGCATCTTTGTCAGAAGACCCAGTGAAGATTTACAGACTAAAGGAGGAGCTACGGGCTACATGGATGCCATATGGACAGGCAGGGCTGTCAAGACAACAAGAGTGCCTTTTCTGACTACTGAGTCTTCAAACCCTCACAAGTCTCAGAAATACTTGTGGGTCTCAGTAAGATCAAATGGGTCATCCGTGGTTAGGAATCCCATTTGATCACTGGATAACTCAGAATGTTAAGGGCGAGTACCACCAGGAAAAAGACCTATTGTTTCAAACTGAGCTAGTCTGAGGGCCTGAGGATGGCTAATAGACAAGGATAGGGAACCTGAACTTAATCTGCCACCACATCAAGGCTACAGACAGCCCTGGGAGGCAGATGTGAAAAGTGGGAGGGCTCACCACTGGCATGTCCTTTCATCTGCCTTCTTCTCCATGTTTCTTCTCCTAGCCAATAGGAAGGACCATGATTTGTAGTTCTCTATCTTTTAGCTAGAGACACAATTATTTTCAGATTATGTCCCTAAAATTCTAGACTTTCTCTCTTCAATCTCCTCTTCAATATTTATTTGGCACATAAGACAAAACATTCTAGATATTTTTTTATTCAAAGTTTAGGTATCTTTATTTAATAAAAGTTTGACTTAAGAAATTGACAACCTACCTTAAAATTTATGGATGAAATTCCACTGTTAAATGTTACAATGCAAAGCAAATATATGACTAAATGATTTTAAAACTGATGCTTTATGAGAATAAATAAGAATATGTCATAAAAACTGACATGGACCAAAG
This sequence comes from Ellobius talpinus, assembly GCA_001685095.1. Classification (NCBI taxonomy): domain Eukaryota; kingdom Metazoa; phylum Chordata; class Mammalia; order Rodentia; family Cricetidae; genus Ellobius; species Ellobius talpinus. The sequence continues at coordinate 6,756 of LOJH01004512.1, read as the reverse complement.
TACATTAAGGTTGAAATAGTCAGTATTGCTAGGCCTAGTCATTTCCAGTCTAGGAACTATGAAAATAGCAACATGACTCATGGGCTCTTTTTAATATTTTCACTGTTGGAGTCATTGATTTCATAAAAGATTTTGTCGAATATGTCTAAGACGATGTTGTAGACGAGGACAGTGCTGGTCATCTGTCCATGATCAGAAGCCCATTCACATGCATCCATTAGGAGATCTCAGACCAAAACTGAGTAAACTTTATATACAATCAGCCCTGTATTTCAAAGTAAGCTGAGATTTAATAATCTTATTAAAACCTAATTTTTTTAAAAAGAAAAGAGTTTGAATGAAGATATTCTGCACAGGGAGATAGTGTTTCTCCCAGAAACAATAAATGATTAAACAAAATTTCAAGTACCAAGTGTGAGATAACCTACCTGTGAGTTATGGATCAAGGAAGCTCCAGAGGCTTCCAAAACAATACAGGCTATTGCCATTTCTCTAGGTTGTTCATCAGAAGTCAATGGAAAGACCCTACTGTTGAAGACTCCACATACTCTGTCCCTAAAGCATAGAGAAATAAATCTATAGCTGAGTGGAAGTGAATGTCTTGCCAGCTAGCTTTCAGGGTGACAAAAGGTGTTATAGAGACTGTAAGGACTCCAATTTTCAACATCACGGAAAAGGACGCAAAAGAAGTGGAAGAGCCAGAAGATGGAGAGTGTGCTACAAAAAGATGTTTTCTGGATATGGCATTGTCACTGAATTCAAGAACTCACTGTAACTATGGCTACCTGCACAGGATTTTCATAAAACAGAGTCCACCAGCACTTTGTCATGGAGGGAAAAGGCTAGAGAAGGACTAAATGTGGGGGAGAGGGTTCCACTTTCTTCAGAGGTACAGCCACTGAAACATGGAGCTCGTGCTCCTTTAAATAACCTCCTATCCATGCTTATGCAAGCAACACTAATTAAGCTCAATGGGTCACACACTCACAAAAGGGGCAGGGATTCATTGGGGAAAAGAAACTTTTCAATGGTACTAAGACCAGTGCTCATTTAAGCTTCATTTCTAGAATCCTAAGTTGGCATAGTCTCTAGCCCATATTTATCACACCTTCACAATCGGGGTCAATATTACAACGATGGCATAGATGACATTGGTATATAACACCTCGGTGAACACAGCAGGTTAGAATTATTTAAAATACTAGGATTCACGAGAGAAAATTAATAAAAGAATTTATTAATTTAATAACTTGGAAGATGATTGGAAGCCTTATCCAGTTTGGTGGCTTTCTTTTACACACAGGAACTGATTTTCAGAGAAAAGTAAAAAGAAAGTCCAAACTCAACCAGCCAGAGCACTGAAAACCACATGGCACTTGCCCTATCCACACCATGTCTCCTTCCCGTGTCTCCTTTCCCCGCACAGAGCATCTTCCGTGGAGACACACTCTCTTCGGACTTTCCAGCATATACACCACCATCTGCCTGTTTCATTTGCTCTTCTTACAGATTCCCTGAAAGTGAACTCTTCGCTCCTAAAGCCAGATGCTGCCCATTTTCCGACCTCATTAGCCTCCCCCATCTCAGGACAGAAATGTAAGTGTATGACTTGATTTGTTTCTTTCCTCAAAACTTACGTTTAATCACTGACAAGTCCTGACATTTCCGCACCCAGAACACATCTTCCGTCCCATGGCTTTCTGTCCTCCTTCACTCCTCCCGCAGACCCAGGTGCCAATATGTCCCGTGCAGGAGCCCAGAATGGCCTTCTATCTAATTTCTCCTCATCTCCCTTCCAAGACCTTTGAAACAGACGCTAGGGGATACAACTTTCCGAGCTTAGAAAGCGTCCAGCAGCATCTCTTCCCACAGGTTTTACTCTAAGTACTGATGCTTCCAGAGAGCTCTTTGGTGAAGGTTCTATCCTGTAAGCAGTTAGGTACTGAGCAACATCCCTGGTTTCTATGACCAGATCCCAGTCCCATCTCAACCTGCATAGTGGGAAACAAAAAATGCCTCCGACCTCACTCCTGGTGGAGAACTACAGCTTTCTTTTCATGATAAATCTGTTTCCACATTACAAATGTGAAAAGAGGACTTTCAAACTTCCCAAGCTCATCTCAGACTTCAATTTTCTCTCAAAATGTCTCAGAATCCTTTCTACACTGCACCTGCCCTACATTTCCCCTCTATTTCAATGTGACCACGATGACCCAGGGTTGGGAAATGGGTTTTCATATTTTAGACCTTGCTCCAGATCTGTGTTTCAATCAGGAAATTCCACAGATACTCTGTTCTAAAATAATATTTAAGACAGACATGTTTTGAAATTTCAATGAGAGCATCAAAAACTTGAACTAATGCTGTGCTGGCATCATAATAGGAAGCATGCAAGAAAAGCAGGATTATAAACCCATGAACACTAAATTGGATCTGTGACCTGATTTCCTGAGGTCATGCATTTTACTGTGTGAGTGGTTAGTCTAATAATAAAGGCCAGATATGCAATGGGCCAGAAACATGCTGGGAAATATTAAAGTCAGTCTGTTGTATAAAGGTTTCTCTTCTATTTCTTTAAAGAAAAAAACAAAATCAGGAAACAGGCTCAAAAAATTTGTACATGAAAACAAATGTTACATTTGAACTCAATTGATGTCAAAAACATACTATCATATTCCCAGTAATAGCTCCAGGATGCCAATACTTTGAATGCTGTGGTGCCAAGTTGGCTTCTGGTCAGATCACCCATCTTGTCTTAAGAAAGGGTAGCTTTAGGACTCTGCTCTGGAAAGATGTATCCCCTGCCAAGCGGCTCTTACATTCTCAATCTAGTATCTTTTGGCCTTCATACCAGGCTTTAGAAGATGTAATGAGGAGGGGGGTGTCCCAACATAAATAAAGCAGTCTATTCTGGACAAGGAAGCTCACCAAGCCAATGACCATTACAGACACTGAGGACACAGAGTGTCCTGAAAATTTAACCTAAGCAGTAACACAAAGTATTCCCAGAAGAACTGGCTACATGGTTTGCATCAGCCTCCACAGTACTTCCAAGATACTGTGGTCTAGTTCATCACCAGTGGAGATGTGATAGCAAAACTCAAATACATGTCCTTCTTAGCAAAGCCTGTTTTGCGCCTATAAGTACTTAAGGTAGGAGAACTCTAGTGCATTTTTCACCAGCATTCTTTAAGAAGTTCAATACTCTTACAATCTTTGTAGAAGTACCGCACAATGTTAAACACTTAATGTGCCTTTGGTGAGTGTCCAGGATTTACAGAGCTACACTGTAAACAATTTACAAACCATTGCTGAACATGATGCCTCATGTAATGTGGAGGAAACTGGCTTTCATAAGCTTAAATGACTGCCCAAATTGACCCAGGTAGTTAAAGCGCAATCTAGCACTAATAATCCAACTGTCTACCCATGCCCAGGCAACTGTTTAGTCTAATTTATAGGTAGACATAGTCTAGACTAGACTTTGAAAACAGCACGTAGAATTTCCCAAGCCGGAACTGTTCGCATTTGAGAAAAAAAATAGGAAATCCACATTGGCAGACCAGATAGAAAAAGAAAAGCGATGCAAGAATGATAAGGATTAGAAGTCAAATTATAATCCCAAATAAATGTCTTATTACAAGTTACAATTGAACATCTGCAACATTATTCCAGAAAAAAAAAATGAGTTGAAGTGAAACAGAACAGAATCTGAGGAAAGGAAGAGCTTTCTGTTAGGTCTGTATTTATTGAGGTCATTTGATCACCATTTATCTAGAGCCTACAAGCACAAAATTACATGCTGGGAGAATTGAAATTATTAAAAACATTTCATATCAACATAATCATCACCCACTGAGAAAACAGATGAACAATAAATTTTGGGACCTGAGTACAACAATGTTTGAAGTGTCAGGGAAGATCAAGAGATAATATTCTACTCTGCCCAGAGTAAAGTCCCAATTAGGGCAGATTATGACAGTAAAAGTCAGTCACAATTTCTAATGCACCCTATAGCAGTAATTTGGAAAATACCTTGTCAAGTGTTTTACAACAGATTGTCAGGTAAAACAAGCCCTGTATCCTTCCTTTTTCTTTTGTTCAAATTGCTTCACTCTGTACGGAAGAGTTCTCACTCGTGTTAGTGCTGTCAAGATGGAAAACGGAACTGATTACTTTCACATATGATCTCAAAAGAGTGATGTTCTTCAAAGCAAGGAAACACATTACATTCCTCCTAATCAATAGAAAAATACTACCTACCATAAAGTGGTTGCAAGGAAATAAAAAAAAAACGATCCTTCTGGTGTTTCATTTAATTTTTATTATTTTATGAACAACAACTGGATATGACGCTTCTCCCTTTTACTTCTACTACATGTAATGTTATTATTTCTTCTTTTTCTGTACCCAGAATGTAGGGACTAGGGATCACATTAGAATTCATGGCATGATACAAAAAGTGTATCAAAACCTTCTCCCTTCTATCTGCTCCTCTCTCTCAGTGTTTGTTCTCCTTAATGTGCCAGACATATTCATACAACCCTGGGAAAACAGGTGACTACTACAAGATTATCTTACGGATATGGACCATGGTTTGATTTAGGAGTAGACATCAAATTAATGCTTAAAGTAGACTTACAACTCACAAATACTTTTTCATGCTAGTCCCTATTTTTTCTTTCATGTCAGCAGTTAGCAAAGGCCAAGTAACAAATATGTTAGGCTTTGTGTGCTAGGTACTCCTCGTTCAGAATTGCTAGACTTCACCAATTAAAAATATAGAAGTTACAGTCACATTCTGTTACAAATAAATATTGAATAATTTTTAATATAAGCATGTCTCGTGTATATTGTTTATCTGAACTTCAAATAGAGGGTTTCCTATGTTTTATCTGCCAACTAATCTGCTCTAGCCACTTAATTCTGCCATTGGTACAAAATCAGTCACAAACAATAATTAGCCAAGTAATACTGAATTCCAATAAATTTTGATTTAGGAAATCACAGGCTGATGTGCCTCGGGAGGGTCATGTTTGGACAACATCTACTGCATGTCATTATCTTAGTCTTTACTGAATGGTGGCCTGCAAAAAGAAACCAAGCTCATAGTATCTATATATTTGATTTGTAGATCATTTAACAAAATAAACTTTTAATGTCACATCTTTTATAGATCATATAAATGGCTCATTTTATCAAATTATAAAAGCAAGCACTTTGGAGTTTCTCCAGTTTTAATTTGTTCATTCAGAAGGCTGTAATGACTGACAGAGGGTACATAACAGCTGGGGAAAGAAGTCTACTGTTTGGAGGTAGCAAGTCACTTAAATGCCACTGGAAGATTATTTGATTGATTTGTTGAAGCACTGAAATATAAATGCTAAGTTTTTATAACTAGGATGCCCCTTCCTCAAACAGCTAAAGGAAGAAAAATAGGCAAATAAGAGAAAAGAGAGCATTGCTTGCTCAATTTCTTGCCTTCTGGGGACTCAGCCAGGTCTACTTTCGCTCTGTTCACTGGCTTTGTTGCTTCTGTTCTCCCTATATGATCTGTGAGCACCTGTTCCCAGCAAGTACGCTTCACAATGGCACCAGGAAGGGTTAGAGCCAAACAAGAAATGCTTTTCTGTCCAATTGTAAATAAAATCAACTAATATCACAGTTGGGGATGAATTTTGTATCACATATATTAAAATTTAACCTTTCCCATCATGGCAGAGTCCATCAAATACAAAGCTGAGAAGCTTGCAGGGGTGGAGCACGAAAAGCATGAGGCAGACAGAGAACACAGGTGCATAAGCTACCACTATCTTGGTAGTAAAGCTCGATACCGTCTGTCGTCCACCTTTCTAAGGAACTGGGTAAAGCTAGAGTCATGCTGTCTTAAAAACAGTAATATCGACCTGACACAATAGAGTAACTTCCCAGGACGAATTCATGTGGAGAGCAACATGGCATACACAATAGTTGATGGGATAGGGAGACACTGAGAATAGGCAAAAAAAAATCGGACTCAGTGCAGCTTGCTCAGCTAAAAGATGTTGGGTGTTCATTGGCAAGGAGTAATCTGAGATTTATATAGAGACTCAAGTGTAAAGTACCTGGACTTCTCCCTAGAGCATCTGTTAATGGTTATGTTCTCACTACAATAAGAACTACCTCATCTTTAACTGTCCCTTTGAATAACTTTATCATGTCTCTGTAGAAGGACTTCATTCAGGTGCTGCTTCACATGAAAGTGGGTGTGTGTTCCCTGTATGACTAGTTCAGTTAACCTAGAATCCTACGGGCAATAAAATTAGACAAGCCCATTTAAAATTAAAAACATAATTCTGACAGAATAAATACACAGGACTATATAGATCTTTTCTTCAATGTATTTGACATGGGAAAAAAGCTGAATACCATAAAGTTGCCCAATATATACTACAGGTTTGGAGTATCATTTTCCATTTGCTTTTTGTCTTCTTTTTTCTTTTTTATTGATTTTTATTGAGCTCTACATTTTTTTCTGCTCCCCTCCCTGCCTCTCCCCTCCCATTCAACCTTCTCCCATGGTCCCATACTACCAATTTACTTAGGAGAGCTTGTCTTTTTCTATTTCACATATAGATTAGATCCATGTATATCTCTCTTAGAGTCCTTATTGTTGCCTAGGTTCTCTGGGATTGTGATTTGTAGGCTGGTGTTCTTTGCTTTATGAATAAATCTCTCAAAGATACCCAAGAAAACCACAATAAAGCAATCAAACAG